>NJRL01000916.1:0-12788 GCA_003063815.1 Aphaenogaster rudis
AAGAAGAAGAAGAAAAGAAAGAGAAGATAACGCGCATCTCTTTCTAAAAGGCGGCCGCTTCTCTTTTCTTCTCCGCTATCCATTGGTCGCGTTCAGCAGACCAAGCCGCTCAGTAGCAATCGAACGTGATTGGCTCTTACTTTTAGAACCAACCAATCAACGCAGAGTGTTGATAAGACGAACTCAACAGTTGTGTCTGCTGAACGCGCCGGCCGCCGATTGTACAATTCGAAAAAGAAACTTCCCTCTATTGTCCTCTTTAACCGACTCCGGTTTTTGCTCCCCAGGGGAGCGTGCGATCTGTATAAGCCTATAAAAGTATCCAACTGAGGATCAAGAGAAAAAGAAGAAGAATTGGATATCTAACTGGGGGTTAAGAAAAAAAAGAAAAAAAGAAAAATTAGCGACGATCTATAACCTGATCTTCCGCGGCGTTTTCGCGAAGAGAAGATCGATTCCAGATCGGTACGAAGAATCCATTGTTCAAAGGAGCACCCTGTATATATGATAATATAGTATATGTATATATAGCAGCAGCACAAGCACAGTGTTGTTTTACGGTACGTGGAGTTTGGTGGAGTTGGCGACGTTACGAGGAGGGAGAGGTATTGGTGTACTCTCTTTCTATATATTCTATCGATATATCGCGGGTGCAGCCGTCGACGGGTCATCATGATCATGGATCAGGAAGACTATCTGACGATACTAAAGATCCTCATGATAGGCGAATCCAACGTGGGAAAATCGAGGTAACTCGCAAAGTGCAATTCATTCCCGTTTACTGATGACGCTCGTGACTAATTGGGGTGCATTCCGTTTCTCGCATGATGCGCATGATGCATCATTTATCCTTGCTTAACATTTGATGGACAACAAGGATAAATGATGCATCATGCGAGAAACGGAATGCACCCTTGGTGACACCACGTCGTTTCCAGCATACTCCTAAGGTTCACCGAGGATGAGTTCTATGAGAACATGCAGAGCACGGTCGGGATGGACTACAAGACCAAGCACGTCACCATCGACAGCAACGTAGTGAAACTTGCAATTTGGGTTTGTAACCGTAGTTTTATTTATAGCTACGGTCAATTTGATGCTACAATTGTTTCGAAGCATTTTCTGATTGGTCAATTAGTAAAATTCTTTCTTCTGATTTGTCAAGCAAATGCTTCAAAGCATTTGTAGCATCAAGTTGACCGTAGTCTATGACGGGAGGATAACGTAATATATGCAATATATACAGATTTATCAAACTGCGTTATTTACAGGATACCGCTGGCCAGGAGCGATTTCGCACTTTAACGCCGAGTTATTATAGAGACGGCCAGGGTGCTATCCTAATGTATGACGTTACAGATCGGAATACCTTTGTAAAATTAGAGACATGGCTCAACGAACTAAATACGTACTGCAATAAAACGGACATCGTCAAGATGGTAGTAGGCAATAAAATAGATCTGCCAAATAGAGAGGTGAGCACCGAGGAGGGCCTTCAGTTTGCCAGAAGGCATCAGACTTTGTATATTGAGAGCAGTGCGAAAACGTCGGATGGCGTGAAGTGTTGCTTTGAGGAACTTGTACAAAAGGTACGTCAGAATTTATACTAATAGCTATTACAATTATATATAGATATACGTTCCAGTAAAGATTATATAATTATATTATTAATAATTATTAAAAACTATATTATTTATAATTGGTATTTTGTTTGCTGATTTATAACTTTATGTAAAATATTGCGTGTAATAGATAATACAAACGCCTGGTCTTTGGGATAGTCATTCTTTACGAATGTATGACAATGGTACTATGGGTGGTGCGAGGCATCGAATAGGAAAAAGAGGAATGCAGTTGACCAATGATAATCAACAGCAGAATGCCTACTCAAATTGTTATTGCAGTTTGCTATAATCGACTGTGAAAAGTGCATGTGCTTGGAATAATAGTGTACACAATGTGTTAAGTTTGAAGAGCTTGCGCGAGAAGTAAATTTCGAGGGACGTTGAGTGTAACATGGAAAGGGTCAAACGTAATAAGTTATCACTTTATACATGCTATATATTCAGATCCTATGAAACTTATCCGAAGATAGGCATGTGTTTGGTTGTATCATGTACACATCTAAACGTACAAACCATCGTTAGAGACTAAGTTGAATCTGGCATAGAAATCTACGATGTCGAGCAAAATTTTGTGTTCGTGTAAATACATGATTTATGAATGTTAAGGAAATGCTCGTAGACACAATAAGACATTTGTATGAATCATAGTCTATAGTCAATCACATTTTTGTACAAGTGAATTTGAACATTTTTATAGTCTTTTCGATTGTGTTTGTCGTTTTATATTTTGCACAATATGTGCGCTTGACGCATATCGTTACATTTGAAAAATTATGTATTATACTGTAAAAAATGTACCTAGAGATGTGGCTTCGTTATTTGGTCTATTATGTGTTAATTTCTAGGTTCTATAATATATATCTCTTGTCAGGAATATATACTGTGCCGAGAAAGCGATAAGTATATATTTTATAGAGATAATATAATTGTATGGTGGTGATATATAGTATATCTCAGAATTTGTTTACGAAATGCACAATGCGATTCTCTGCCAGAAGAAGAAAATAAGGGCAATTTAAAGCTAACGAATGAGCGTTCTAAATTACGATGAATCAGAGGCGGCGCGCGTTGAACATATACGCTGCTTTACTATTTCTCTAAAGGTTTCATAACAACTGTACATGATATCTAATCACTATTTAGAATACGGCTTAATACGAGGTATGAGTTAGAAATCTTAATACGAGGTATGAGTTAGAAATCTTCTAATTGGTATCTCTGAAGCAACAATTGAAAGTAAAATAAGTAGATTAGATAAGTAGATTAGATTCAAAATATTGTTCCAAGCTTTCTAAAGATATGGATCTGAAAAAGGCTAATTAAGTATTTTAAAGCATATGCTCGAGATGCAGGCCTTTCTTTTGTATACATATTTTTACTCTGTGAATAAGACTTATTTTATTTTCAGTGTGTGTATGTGACATCAGTTAAAAAATTTCCTCTTATTAAATAAGAGGAAATTTCTTATTCCAAATAGTGAAAAACTTTAACTATCATGCATAGTTATTATAAAATCTTTAGAGTAAAATAGTAACAGCGTATACATTTAACGCACACTATTCCTGATTCATAAAGGAAACTTAGAGCGCTCTCTCATTTGCTTTAAACTACTCTCATTTAAAAGGTACTATTCAAATACAATTTTGCCAAAGAAAAAAAGAGAATGCACAATACAATTCTTTGTGCTTCTTTTACTACAAAGAATTGCATTGTGTATTTCGTGAGCGCGAATTCTAAAATACCCTATATATAAATTATATATAATTTATTCATTTGTAAATAAAAAACATTTTCTGGATGTGATATTATCATTTAAATTTTTTTTAAAAGAGATGACACGTAATGAACGATAACCAATCCATAACAATTGCCTAAATAATTAGCTTGCATTTTGACATTTGTGATATCTTCATAAAATGACTTAAAACTGTCTTTATTTGTATGACTTATATCTCTGAAAATGTCAAATACCCAAAATATAACAGACGAAGAGGCGTTACGTGAGACAAAGCTCCATATAAAATTGACAAATAAAGGAATGCTCATCTATGGTGGATGGAGTAACGAAAGACTACTCAGCTTGCTAAGGGACAAACTTGTGCGATGTAGCAATATTAAATCTTTATCCGTGTATACTGATGTGCAATGTGATGCGTCACGTGATAAATCATTGCATCTTATTATCCACAGTGGAATGTACAATGAATGTATTTTATTGGAACTAGAAGGAAAAGGTATCAAAATTCTTCCGTGAGAATTTCTGTACGTGCATTCCATTATTTGTTGTTCAGTTACATTGAACAATAAATTTTAGGCATGTCACTACAAGGTATCATGAAAGCAATGAAATATGGTCTCCTCAGTCTCACTTTTGAGGAACTGCAATATTTCCAAGGCTTTGGAGCAGAAATAAACGCAGATACATGGACGAAGAAACTTGATGACAAATTGATTTTGAATCTGGCTGCTACTGGATTAACTGAAAATCAATGTTGGACTATTGTTATGTGCGGATTGATGTCCCAGGATAAAAGTATATTGTATCGGCTTTTATCGAGTGGCATCGATGTTCCAGGAATTCTGGACTGGCAAGGGAAAGTCAAGCCAGCTTCACCAACAATAATCCGTTTTTTGAAGAAGCTTGGGATGGATGAAGACACTTGTAATTATGTAGAAGAGAACGGTATCGATGATGAAGTTGAAGATATTCTAATTGATCTTGGGTATAATGAGTACAAAGAAAAAGAAGCTTTAGAAGTAACTGAGGTATTTTAATTGATCTCGAAGAGTATTAGATAAAACGTTATGCAAAAGATTGGAATCTACTTTAAGATTGAAATAATCCACAGGAAATATTATGTGAATGCAGTTTGACTATATTGGAATCACATTCTACTTTCCTGGAAGGAAAAACGGTTGACACTGCATCCGATAATTCATTGAAGACATTTTGTTCTTGTAGTTTAAGTAAAACCACTTTTTCAAGTATTTCTACCACAACAAACATGCAGTATAATCCTGCCATTTGCACTTGTTATTTGAATTTATTGCCGAAAGAACAAGATAATGAAACTTCGAAGAGAAATAATTATTTGAGGTATTTTATGGCATTTTATAATCATTGTGTTAATGAATTTGTATGGAATAAGTACAATAAAGTGTAATGCATATATCTACAGACAATATGTGATGGTGCCACTATCATGGGCAATAAGTAGAGCTTTGAGATATCAGCCATCAGATCCTAAACATTACATAGCCCATCAATTGTTACGTTGGAAGTATGGAAATGTTCCACAAGAGGAAGTACACAGTGCTCAACAATTTGTCGCTTCTGCTACAATAATGATGGATCAAAAGCTTATAGTAAAAAAATACATTTGGCATTCTTTAGTAACAGAGTATAATATATTAGTAAAATGTGAAATTTGATTAATATAGAAGGCATCGTTTTTAGTTCATTCAGTTTATAAAATATATGATTCTGTTAACTAGCAAAAACGTAAACGCGAAGAAGAAAACGCCATTAGATGCTTAAATGAAGCTGCCATAAAAGATATTGCTTGTGACGCATGTTTAGAACGACAGAAATTGTATCGCATCAAAAAGCGTTGTTGGAAATGTACAAGAGTGCCAATGTCAGCATTTACTGCAAGCAAATTAAATTTGCAAGAAGAAGCGATATCACACTGAATGGCGAAAAAAATTAATTTTTTAAAAAATTGCTAAATAGAACAAAAGCTTTCAATGCAAATTTCTTAAAAAATTCGTTTATTTCATATTTGGACTTGTACATTCATCGCAAGTTTATCAGAAGAATATTTCGGTGCAGAAATCGCATGAGAGTATTACATGGAACGGAATGGAATGAATATTTGACATCACAATAAAAGATGTTTATAATACATCCTGGCAGTGATCGGAGTTGTAAGTTCATTAATACATGAGGTATTAAACATACTTTCTGATTCATTCTATTTTATCGTGTACTCGACCAAACATTTTTAACGCATCTACGATAATGGTATACGAGAACCGTGTGTTATATGATTTATCTTGAAAAACGATCTTAAAATGCGAAATACATATAGTCAGTCGCCTGAATTTGATGGATTTTCTCTCTAATCCTTTCTAATTCTAAAAAAAATTCATGACTTCCACAGCTCTTTTTTATCACTTTAAAATTATAATATTCATCGAAATTAATTTTATATATACGTATATGTAAAAACTATTATATTTAGAATAAAATTAAATATGTATGCTTTCCGTATAAACGACATTTTACATTAAAAAAAAAAGTTAAAATTATTTTTTCCTATGAAATTAATAAAACACATCAAAATTTAATTCACGTACAACCGTTCAAATATTACCTACTTGAATGATGGCTCACTCGCATTAATCCTATTCAGGGATTATCCCTGTATATGCATTGTAAAAAACGATTCCTGCAGATGTAATGATTCAGGTACTACTGTGATGAATCAATTTATATAAACTATTTGAACAGGTAAATCGGTTAAGAAAGCGATAAAAGTAAAGGCAGTTCCTGCTGAGTTCTACAAGTTCTCTTTCCAGTTCTTTAACTTCTCCATACGAATAACTATCTCCACTCCGATGAAAATTGCGGCAAACTTCAATAAAATAGCAACGTATCAAAATATATTTTTGCATCTATCTTGTTTGGTCTATATCCTGAGCTGCTAACAGAATAGGTTTCAAATGTTACACAGATCGATTTTCATTCGCGCGTTAAGTAAAAACTGGAAGTACAAAGTAGAGTAATATCTAATCCTATATCTCTCCTGGACGTTTCGTGGCGATCTACTATTATCGTTCTTGGATACTTTGTTAAAATTCGTCGAAATATAGCTGGCTCGTTGAAGGAGAACTCCTTTCAATTCGATCATCTGCATAGTGACACAATAGACTCGTTTATGCAATCGAAGGATGTACTTTAAACAGAGTACACCTGGAGCTTATTAATCTTGGCTCTTTCCTCCTCGGTATCGTCTCGACAGATCATAAGCGTATGAGACAGACCACATGTAACGGCAGTAATGTATAAACCTTCCAAGGCTTTCACTTCCATCGGAGTCGTCGACGACTTTCGCATTTCACCAAAACCCTAGAAGAAAAATTGTAAATTGTATCTTAAAAAACCATTTAAAATCAATTTATGTAATTTGATTCTATGATTTTAGGGTGTTGGATATCTCAATATTACAGCAGTTCTTTATCAGTCAAAAAATCTGGGTTTGATTTCTGGGGAAACTATATAGAGCTATCATATAGAATAACGGATTTTTTCATTTTTTTGAATATCTTTGAAAATATAAGGTTTATGAAAAAATGTTCTATATACAAAAGTTTTATGGTTTTTTATACTCTTTAACTTTTGTATAGAACATTTTTTCATAAACCTTATATTTTCAAAGATATTCAAAAAAAATGAAAAAATCCGTTATTTTCGAGGGGTTGTTTCACCCCCTAAATGTCAAGTTCCGCCGTTAAAAAAAAATACGGGTCTAATATTTTTTCATGTTCTACAACATATCCAAAGCTCATCAAAATCGATGAGGGACACTTCCGACCGTTGCCTTGTCAGATTCTATGACTTCAGAGCTCCATATTTCTTTACCCTTTGATTTTCTACGTTTTTGACAAAGAAAAAATTTCTTCAGAATCATGAAAACTACAACATATCTCAGAATGAAGCAATTTCACTGGGGCCACTTTTTTCCTATAAAACGTGCGGGGTTCTTTTGAGCGGGAAAATATGTGGTAAAAACAAAATACACTGTGGCAGAAACAAAAAATCTTAGACACGAATTCAATCTCAAAATAATTGGAAATAAATTAATCACGGTATTGTTCTTTAGAGGACAAAAACTTCAAAGCAACAATAAATAAACTTTAGAACAAGTCCAGTGTTTCAGACTGAAAGTTGGATAAGCAGTTTACAATCCCTTCCCATAAATATTGCAACTGTAATGAAATTAACAAGGAAGCCAAAATCTACATAGGACAGCGCTTCATATTGAATGAAATTTGGACAGTAAGGCACGATTCAGGTTGTAGCACCATCGAAAAAAAAGATTCTGAGATATCCTATGTATTTTTGAAGTACTCATATCTTACCAATTCTCCAAACGTAGGACTGGCGCCCCAAGCGATAACGGAATCATCGGCCGCGACTACTACGCTCGTCTGCGAACAAGCGACGCATCGAATTTCCCAACCGGATAGATCTTGAATAGGCTTGGGGTACATATTGGCCTCGCCAGTGCGCTTTGTCTGGCCAAACATCAAAGCGGAGCCGTGCACGTTAATCGCAATGCTGTACGTACTGCCACAGTGTACTGCACGGACACCGCGACTGGGCGGCTCTAGAAATTTGATCAGGCGAGGTACCATCTCGTCGCGCTGCTCATTGTGGCCCAGACGACCAATTCCACCAAATCCCCAGGAGAACGCACGATTCTTGCTGTCGATTGCGACCGTGTGGTAATGACCGCAGCTGAAGTCCGTGATCTCAACGCGATCCAATGGCGTCGCATGGCCGTCCTTACCCCTCTCGACATACAAAACGATTCGCTTAGGCACTTTCTCATAATGAAATGCCATTTTCGTATTCGTGATGAAGTATTTGCCGTCGGTGTTATGGCCCAGAGCGCCATACTCTGGGCATCCGAACGAGTGCAGACCGCCCTTGATGTCCAAGATCATCGAGAACTCTGCACCGCATCCCACTTTCACTATCGGCGGTCCGGAATACTTTACTTTGGTGGCAGTTATAATACAGGCGTCGTTCTTTCCGACTCCGCATTGGCCCAGTTTATTGTCGCCAGCGCCAAAAACTATTCCGCGGCTCGTTAAAAATAAGGTATGGTTGCGTCCGCACGATGCCCCTATAACCGTGTGTCCTTTTAAAGCTTCGACTTCAGTGGGCTCATCGCGACGCTTTGTGTCTCCGACACCCAATTGACCTATGTAAATTATACGGCCTCAGCAATAGTGTTGACAAAATAAAACTAGCAACGCAATACATGCAAATTTAAGTATAATTAAATGCTAATATATATAGGTCAAACTTAGAGTAACGCTTCTAGGACACTGAATATAAAATTTATTATTGAGACATCACTCTGTGCCAGCATGAAATTTATACAGATTTGAATGTTAACGTTAATCTTTTAATAATAAACAAAATAGTAACTGTGAGATGGGATGACGCGTGACTCTGCGTGAGAGCGGTCGACTCGCAATCGGCGGGTCCTGGATTTGATCCCGGCCCTCATCCCATGTATGCCTCGGTTTTATAAGAGGTTGATTGGAGATTTCTGATTGAAGGAGTATGAGCTGAATGATAGTCCGTCTTGGGAACCCATATTTAATAAGAAACTTATGTCATTTATATTACAATTATTATTTTCTTCTTTCTTATTGAAATATGGATTCCCAAAATGGGCTATCACTCATCTCACACATTCATCTTATTCATCTCATGATAATCTAATAAGAAATACACGCATATCGCTTACCTTTATCGTTTCTACCAAAAGCCAAGCATCTATTATCCTCAGTAACGACAATGCTGTGGGATGCAGCTGGGCCAGATGCGATTAGTCGTACTCTTGCGTCATTCAAGTTTTTAAAGGTGTGCGGCGTCCACAGGCTACGTCCTACGTTCGCTTTTACTCCCTTAGGCGGTGCTTTGCGACCAGCCATTTCCCAATTAGTAAGGCCACACATGAGCAATGTTCCAGGCTTGCCCCAGCCACCCTGATATGAAACAGATTTTACAGTTACTCTCGTTGCATCTAACTTATTTCATTCAATGTGTTTTCCACAAAGCACAACATAGTATTACATTAATAAATGAACAAAATTTAATTAGAGCTAGAAGTAATCGTACAAAAATACCGATCATAAAATAAGATTTCCTTTCACATCTGTTTTACAGAGCCTACAATACTTTACAGAGTTTATGGAACAAATTTACAAAAGGAATAGAAAATCACTGATCGCGACAGTTGAAACGCAGTTTAACGTCCATTTCCACCAATGTAGATTAACTTTAATCTCGGACTGCGGTCCATTCGACGTTACAAATGCTTCGAAGCGTTCTTCTTCTCCTTCCTTTTAACAGAGAAAAATGTAGACCGCAGCCTCGGTTTAACTTAGGGTTGGTTTATAATAGCCGTAACCGTAAAAATTGGCCAATCGTAGTCGATTTATACAAGAATTGGCCAATACGAATGGCCAATTTTTACGGTTACGGCTATTATAAACCAACCCTAACTCTTTATTAATAATTCAAGCTCGTTTTTAACAAAGCAAAGTAGGAAAAAGGGCCAATAATCGAGCATAAAAGGATGTTATAAAAATAATATATTACTCAATTGGTGAGAACATAAAATACGTTTCGACTATACTAGAGTCTTCATCAGCCGTTGAATAAATGAAATCATGAAACTAAGCAAATTAAATTAGGACAAAGAACAAATAAATAGTTGAAAACACATTTACCGAAAAATGAACATAAACAAATTAGGTCGACAAGAGTCGATTATATCCAAATTCAAACAATATATTAATAAAGAACGAAAAACTCTTTTCTTTATTCTTTATCTTTTTCTAGTTCTAGTTCTCTTTCTAATTAGAAAGAGATAAAGAGATTAATCTACATTGTGGAAATGGACATAAGTATATCAACAATGAGCCTGGATACCTGGATACCGTATAATTCGTCTAGATATTCGCATTTCGATATCCGAACGTAAGACAATAGCGAGCGTTAATTCGGCACGACTAGCTTCGATGGTGAACGGATCGCGTCGCGGTCGCGGGATCGGGCGCGTCGTCCTCGCGGGTGCGGGCCCGATCGCGTTCGCTTGATTGCGATCAAAGGGATAGGAGAGGGAGGGAGAGAGGGAGGGAGGGAGAGAGGAAAGGGAGGAAGGGAACCGAAGATATCACCTCCGGTGCCGGCAGCTCGGGCATGTTCGAGACGTCCGCGAGCGGGTCCTCGGCTGCGGCGTCCTCGCCGTCGACGTTGGGGCCGACCTCGGCGTCGTCGACCTCCGAGTCATGCTCGCTGGAAATGTCTTCCTCGTCGTATTCCACTTTGCGCGACTTGGGGCGGCTCTTCACCTTGCTGGGCGCGTTTTTCCGCTTGGTCGACATCGCCGCGCTGCGCGACCGGGACGCGTGGTCTGGATAGGCGTCGCGCGTTTCCTCCTGCCGCCTCCTCCTCCTCCTCTTCTTCTCGCGCGGGCGGGTAAGGACCAGGTGGACGGTTCTCGGCGGCGTTTCACGCTGGCGGCCGCCGCGGTGACATTTATCGATGTAATGGCGCTGAGGGAGCCGCGCCGCGCCGCACCGCGCCGCCGACGGCAAATCGACAACAAAAACGCGGCCACCTGGCGCTCAAAAATCATAATAAAACCATGCTCCCGCGATAAGTATATACATACATACGTACATACATCACATACATGCAACGCGACACCGCGGTTTATGATTGTAAATCGCCGGGGGGCGCGCTCCGTGTTCCCGCGCGTTCCGCGCGGCCGGAACGCGCCGGAATCGGACCGCGCCCGAGCGGGAGGATTCAAAGCGGCGGCGGTTTTAAGATTGACGGATTACGATCGTGATCGAGGCTTCCGCGTGATCGCCGTCGTCCTCGTCATCCGGGATGAGACGAACGGCGGAAGATTTGGAGAGACTTGGAGGATTTCGAGCGCTGCGAGAGGCGCTGCTCCATCGCGCGATGTGAGGTTAGGTTCGATCGCGCAACAGGTTACATCGTGTTATGCGAACGCGAGGTGACTTATGGCACGGCCGAGGTGGGGTATGTATATTGGTCTGAAACGTATTGAGGGAAAAACGACTCGTCCACACGTGACTTCGTTTATTTTCAGGAAAATTAAGGCACTGGACAAATCCTTCCACTTTAAATCTAGTTTTTCTATTTCACTTTTTTTTTAAAAGAGGGTTATTTCTTTGCGCACTGCACAATTGCCGAAGGAGAACAGAAAAGTCAAAACAATGTCAATTTGACATCATATTGACCAAATTATGTCATTTTTTGATCATGATTGAAATTTCGATCTCAGATGACTTAAAAATGACTTTATATTGACTCCTTTTTTATTATGTCTTTTTGAATTTTAGATCTTTTTGAGATTTCAATCATGACCAAAAAATGACATAAATTTGGTCAATATGATGTCAAATTGACATTAATTTGACTTTTCTGTTCTCCTTGAGTGTGTTTTATTGTTAACTTTTTACATATCATATACTTTGACTTTGTATTTATATCTATCGTTTTATCTTCGCCCTCAATTCCTTCGTGCAGTGAATACACTTTTTCTGATGTAATTATATAACTTCGTAAGAAAAAAATAAAATATATAATACCACAACAGTAATAATAATAATTACGTGATAGTATAATTATATTAAATAATTCCAGAGGGGTTTTCATTGTAAGAATAAAAAAGTATTTACTATATTATTTTATCATATTTTTACTATAATTTACTAGTTGGCTTATCATTTGTGTATACAATTCTCTTTCACTTAATTCTTTATATCTTTTATAGATACGAAAACTTGTTGATTTATACATTAAAGGCCTCCGCACAATAAAAAATATATAAGGAATAAAGAGCAGATATTAGCTCTTATTTCTAATCGCTAATATCTGTTCCTTGTATTTTTTGATTGTGCGGGGGCCCTAACAATACATTATTACCCAAGTAGAACAGAAAGTCATGATGACGTCAAAATGATGCTAAAATGACGCCTTTGACATCATTTTTTGAAGTCATGATGACGTCTAAATGACCTCAAAATGATGTCAAAGGCGTCATTTTAGCATCATTTTGACATCATCATGACTTTCGTGTCCTACTTGGGTATTATCTTTATTTTTCTTCAATCATAGAATTTAGAATATATCTCTCTCTTTCTCTTTCTATCATATGGTATATTACAATTCCTAGAATATCGTGTAAGATAAAATATACCAGGATTTTATTTCGGGGGGATTTTAAAAAAATTAAAATCACAGAACAACTCATAACTTTTTTAATTAAATAAGATAACAATATTCGTTCAGGACATTTTCTTTAGACCTTAAAGCATTTA
>NJRL01000916.1:29714-41393 GCA_003063815.1 Aphaenogaster rudis
ACATTACTTAAGACGGTCTTAAAATAAGAATGGACTATGAATACCGGCATTAAGGTCTATCTACAATGAGGCTTAGGAGTAGGGAGTAGGCCGTGGTAGGTCGTAGACGCAAGTCGTAGCGCGATTTCTTACGACCAGCTCATCTACAATAAGGCTTCTTCTTCGTTTGACATGATATATCGATAAAAAAGATATACCGAAAAAATTGTATTCTACTCTAAAATAAGCGCCAAGAGGATCTTCTTAGTTTAAGAGGAGAATCCGTTAAGCAGTATATTCTTATAAGAATATTCTCTATAATATAATATTCTCTATAAGAATATTCTTATATGTTAAGAATATCTCTTTAGAGGATATACTGTTTAACGGATTCTCTTCTTAAACTAAGAAGATCCTCTTGGCGCTTATTTTAGAGTAGAATATAATTTTTTCAGTGTAGCCTTGAGCACGGACATAAACACTTCCCCGTTCTTCTTTGAATATCAATTCTCCCTGCGAGAAACACTTCTTCGTCACGGGTATAACCCGAGATTTGATACGCATTTGATACAGACGTACGTCGTAGGAAATAGATTTCGTTCATTTCGCTTACGACTACTGCTACAACCTACTACACCGGAAGTCGTTCTCTTACGACCTACTGCTACTGCGTTAAAACTGGCAAGAACTTCCATTGTATAGACTGATCTTTGAACCAATCACCGAGCCGTATTAGCGTCTTAAGACGTTACTTAAGACGGTCTTAAAATAAGAACCGACTATGAATACCGATCTTAGAATTAGAAAGAGATAAAGAGTATGTTAAACCGAGATTAAAGTTAATCTACATTGGTGGAAATGGACGTAAAAGGATCGACTTTACGACTGATTTCGCATACACTCGTATCTTCCGACCTCTTCTACGTCGTATGTCGTGTACGGCCCTTTTCATGCCACGAGATTACGGCTGCGATCCACTTGATATTACAAATACTTCGAAGCGTTCAATTGACCAACCAGAACAAAGAATTCTATCGATCGACCAATCAAAGAATACTTCGAAGCATTTGTATGCATGAAGTAGATCGCAGTCTAAAGGTGCTATTTCATGAGACGCTGAAGAGCAGCATCAACGTGGTCACGTGGCCTCGATTTGACGCTTAGCGTCTGTCGCTAGAAGTTGGATTTATCTAACTTCCCACGTTAAATCGTTCGATTAACGCTATTGACGCTATTGATGCTACATATATGACGCTACATCCTCTTTATACGTTTTTCACTATCTAGCGTCAACTTTGACTTATTTTAACGCTGAAAATGAGCGTCGAGCGTCAGCAAGAAGAGGCACCTTAAAACGCAATGATACAGCCGCTCTTTATGCGCGAGGACAGAAGAGTGAAACTTTTTGGACAAAAAAATTGGGCCAATAATGCACAATCTTGTGTATCATGGCGAAATGTCGTCGCGTAAAAACGTCTTCAAGTCAAGGTGATCCTCATACGTCCTTGACCCAACTTGTTTTCGCGATTTCGGCGTGGTGCGTGATCTCGAAGGGAAAATAAGTCGTTGCCGTCGCGCCACACCGCCAAGGACTTCCAATAAATATCGATAATTGCAACAAACAGGTCGAGAAAGTTGTTTTTGAAAAGTAATTTTTTACCGTTATTCGTTACTCATTGAATAAAGTACCGTTATTACGGTATCGTTATCAGAGGCGTATTTACGAAAAATATAGCTCCTGTGGCAAGCACTGAAATTGCGCCCCTGTCCAAACATATGACACATCTTTTAACTTACCATAATATCAGCTCAAAAATACAAGTCAAGCTTTTTAATCTTTTTAAATTTAGGTAGCAAATTGTTAGACTGCTGTTTTAGCTTTTATATGCATTAATGTCTACCGTGCTTGAGGAAGGACGTTGGGTCGTACCAGCTTAATAAAAATTGCGCCTCCCTTCAAGTGGCACCCAGGGCATGTGCCATACTTGTCATACCCTAGATACGCCTCTGACCGTTATCATTATTCAAAAAGTAATGAGTCGTTACAATATCGATTACTTTTCCACCAAATTTTGGTGACCTTTTTTTTTAAAGTGACATCTGATTACCTACGTCGTTAATTGACCAATTCAATACGAAACCTATAGATGATTGTAGTTAATCACAATACAGTCAAACTACCTTCGTAACCCTCTAATAAGAGTTACGAAATAGCGTCCCCAATTTTGATTGGCGCTACCATTTTTCAGCAGACTACACAGAAAAAAAGAATATTCTTGATTTAAGAATATCTTTAGTTTCAACTATGTGGAAGTCTTGAAATGAGATTATATTGCATTAACCGAAGAAAACTTGCTTGAATGAAGTCATTTTATATAGTTCAACCAAGAAAAATTATATGAAAATATGAATATATGAGTATCTAAGTTTTGATTTGACACTACTTTTTTTCTGTGTAGTAAATAGAGGTTTACAGTTACCATATCAGCACGATTGTATCTGTATTTTAGCAAAAATTCATCAAAGAAGGGTTCCCAGACAACTCAACGTTCAAAATCAGGACATAAGACGTCTTATGAAGGTCTTTCTCCATGATCCTGAGCGAAAAGTAAAATGAGTCTTCAATGTAGGACGAATTATGGCTATTTCCGGTTTTTGCTGAAAAATGGCGTCACCGATCTAACTTTGACATTATTTCGTGAATCTTATTACAGGGTCTTTCAGTCAAACATAACGTTCCTTTTTTTAAACTCGTTTATGCCCGTTCCATACATATGTATGCAAAGTAACGATAAAAATAACGATTATATTCGTTACTGTTACCAAAAAATATATCTATGTTACCATTACCGTTATTAATAAAATATGACGTCGCGCGTTCCCAATTTATTACTAAAAAATGTAACTGTGACGATAACGGTGTTACTATAGTAATGCGTTTCTTCCCAATCCTGTATATTGATAATCGCAACAAATATTGGAGATTGATTCTATGGAGTAGATCCTATTCTCTAGAATCGCTCGCTCCAGTTTGCGCGCGTGTGAAGGAGAGAGAGATCGCGAGAAACGACGTACTCAAATATTGTAACGGCGAGCACGCGGAATAACGAGCTGAATTTCGCGGTACAGTGAGAAACAGCGGCGCGAGTTAAAGGCTTTTCTCAAGTTATGTCATAACCGAAGTGATATCTCTTTTCTTTTTTTTCTTCTCTCCCTCTCTCTCTCTCTCTCTTTCTACCCCTTACATTGTTTATACTTTGATGCTACCCATGCACAGATGGATTGTATTAAAGATATTCAAACACACGACAGACTTCCTTTCGTAACTGCGTCACTCTCTGCTTTCTCTCTCTTGCTTGAAAGGGTACAAGCGAGCCATGACGAAAGTTTCTTTACGAGCGGTCACGTCATTCGTAGTAAATGTTATTTATTTATGCCGTGACCTGTATATCATTTCCCGCCGCCATGTAAATATGTGTGAAAAGTGAAAATCATATGTTGAGCCAGGTAGGTATTAGAAACGCTGCGCCGAAATCGCGATCTTTTCTCAACACGCATTTGACGGATCAAGCCGCGATAACGCATGTCACTTAATTCCCTCCGATTCATACACGGAAAGAATAGTTTTGCTGAAATATCGAAATAGTTGCTAGAATATCAAAACTTTTTGCATTATTAATTTGCTTGAGTGTCCTACATAGTTAAACTCGTGTCCTACATAGTTAAACTCTTGTTAAACACTTTCACCGTGTAAACTCTTTTTCTACACTTAATCAAATTGTGTTATTAATATAAACCAATGCTGCGTTATATATTTTTCACGGAACGATCGGAATCGACTTTACATGTCCTTTTTTAAGGATCGGTTTGCGTCACGTCTTTATATTGGCGACCTCTTGTTTTTTGCATGAAAGACCACGAGAAAGAATGTACTTCTTTTTATTCGCATAGATGGAAAGAACGATTTTGCTGAAATATCTACAAATTTAATCAGATACAGATCTAAAAATATCATTTTGTTGGACCGTCTAAATAATTATATGAGACACGCTCAAGCACATAATAATACTGTTGCAAACCATTTTAACATTCTAGCAATTAACTTGAGCGAATATTTAGCCAGATACAGATTTGAAATTAATTTTGTTGAGTTATTAAAATAATTATGCAGGATGTTCAAGCTGGTTGCTAGAATGTTAAAATTTTTTGCAGCATTATTATGCTTAAGCGTCTTACATAATATAATAAAATTATATTATAATAAAATTACTTTAATGGGGGGGGGGTTCAACAGAATTATTTTCAGATCTGTATCTGGCTAAATTTTGCTTCTTTTTTAAGCGATAATAAAAAGTTTCCTCTATAAGGAAGCCAAACTAACAAATATTAAGACTGATGCATCAAATAGAATACAAACATCTAAATGATGAGGAAGCAATATGCAAGTTTCGAATTTGCACACTTCTTTTTGTGACGCTTTAGTAAAATCGTCTTTTCCGTGTATGCATACGTAATCGGAAACGTTTCTCGATGCGCCAATACATCAGAAATAAAAGGCCCGCGGGTCTTTTCCTGAAGTCATGAATATTTCGCTCTAGGACAGTCTAGGAAATAACATGTTTAATGTATAACCGACTCATGTATAAAATATTATATTGATTTCTGGAAGTTACTGTGTCTCACGATCCACGAATGCTGACACGGATAGAATTTTTTCTCGAATCACGCACGAATCAATAGATTTATAGGGTCACGCGGTCGATTACGAATCTGAGATCGACGTAACGGGATTTAAAATGGAGAATTTAGCTATCAAGTAGATAACTTTTACATATATGTACCGATTGGCACTGAACTTGGCATCGACGAATTTTCGAGTTGTTAATTACGAATTATAAAATTGCAAAATAAAAAATTTGAAACGATGGATCCAACATGATGGAGATATCGCAAAATTTGAACAATCAATTCTTGCATGAAGCATCATTCTATTACATGAGAGAAGCGATTCGTAAGATATTAGATCAGTGATATGTAAATTTCGACTTTAAACCTGTCGGCTACTCCAAAACTCTATAGATATCAAGTTTATATATAATGTGTATATACAAAACTTAATTAGCTGATGGCTATTATTTTGGATCTTGTAATTTTAGTCTCAGATTCGTAATCAGAGAGAGTGAGAGAGAGACTTGAAAAAAATTCTTGGATGACTGAATTTTGCTTTTGAATCAGTAGACCATTTATATTTTGCAATCAGGGACGTTATAACATTTATGCGAGTCTCTCAAGATTAAAAGTTTGTGAGAAAAAACAGATGAGTTGATGGAAAAATAAAAAGAAGATTACTTTGAAAGAATTACCTTTTATATTTTATTTAGCTCGAAAAGTCAAAAGGTCTTGATATTATTATTAGTATCAGTATATTATATGTATAGTATAGTATATTAAATGAAAAGATAAAGTACAAAACATTCAGTGTACAAAAATTACATAGCTATAATATAAAATAATATATATTGTAGAGTTATAATCTAAATTCATAGAAGAAGTTTATATCCGGATCGAAGTAAATCGCGATTCGAATGACGAGCACGTACGTTCGCGTGTAAAGTGCATGTTTTCAATGCTCGTTTCAACTCGGAGAAAGTATTTGATTGAGCCATAAAGCTCGTTAAATCTTCGTTGTGTTATTGCTAGTTACGACTTATCTTGATCTTACGACAAAGTAACTTTAATGATGATTATTAATGAAAAATAAATACCTAAATATATGTATGTATGTGTATGTATGCATAAAATTGCGTGTGTACATAAAATGTGCAAAATTAAGAGTGTTAATTAACGCTTTAAGCAATTTTTTCCGAAACAATTAAAGATAGCAACAGAAGTTTAACAGAAATTTTAAAACACTATAATCTTGTTTTGCAAATTTAATTGTAAATAACAAAATTTACAAGATTTTGCTGCTTATCTCTGATAGCTTTCGAAAATACGCACGCGCGGATTTGCATTTATTTGAACCTTGAACTATTTTTTTATTGCGTTGCAAAGCAATTGAGATGATGAGATCGTTTTTCAAATGGCAAAGCAGTAAACAGCTTAAAATAAAAGCTAAGTGTTTCCTATTTATGTCATCAACTATAGATCATTATCGTGCGATACGTACACTGAAAAAAATTTTTTGTAAACTTGTGAGATGCATTTTGTAATACTTTTTTTGAAGTATTTGATTATTATTATCGATTATAATAATAATAACAAAATATTTTGTAATAATTATAAACTTTTGTAATAATTATAAAAGAGTAAATTTTGTTTAGTTGAGCCAACTAAATTATGTAACACTTATTATACGTTTAGTTGAAACTATTTCACCAAGCCGGCTTGGTGAAAGAATAACAACTAAACGTATAATAAGTGTTACATAATTTAGTTGGCTCAACTAAACAAAATTTACTTTTTATAATTATTACAAAAGTTTATAATTATTACAAAATATTTTGTTATTATTATTATAATCGGTAATAATAATCAAATACTTCAAAAAAGTATTACTAAATGCATCTCACAAGTTTACCAAGAATTTTTTTTCAGTATATGCACGCCATGTAAATACGTAGAACAATAAAATGAATCGATTGATAACAAAAAATAGCCTTTACACTCTTAATTTTACATTGTGTGTGTGAGTAATTTTATACAGATATTCATAACATTTTATTTTATTTGTTTATAGACATTTTTCTTTTATATTGGGTTTCCTCTCTGAAGTGACATCATATCATCAAGAATATATAAGCACACATAAAATAAAAAATTTATTGCATACATATTGTCTCCTTAAAACTGTGATACTTTTATTTACAAAATTTTTCAAAGAAATATTTTCAGATATAATGTAACATATTATCTTGCATTTTTAGCATGCTCTTTTTATGCCATCGATATGCTTTTGAATGGAACTATTTTTCTTTACGTAATGTGATTCCTCTGGTTATTCTTATATATAAAAAAGTATTAAATTAGAATTGTCAAAAAATCAGTATCTCATAAGATACTTCTTACCTTCTGAGATATATTCAAATATTTTATAAAGTACAAAATACTTTTTAAAATATTTATTTTTTTACAACTGATTATCTTATTTTAATACCTTTATTAAGATTAATCGGATGAATCGATTAATACAAGAAAAACACATAATTGCATTTTTAAAAAATGCGATTACAATATGCATAACGTTTGCCGATATTATGTATTTTTTTGTTATTAATCGATTCATTTTATTATTTTGCAAAAGAGGTTTTTACGCCACATGCATACATATTATTACATATCGCACGATAATGATCTAACGATGATCTATAACGATACACTTTAGTTTTTACTTTGAGTTTTTTATGATTTTACCGTCTGAAAAAAAATTTTATTATATGTTCATCTCAATTGTTTGCAACAACATAATAAAAAAATAGCTCAAGGATCAACATAATAATTGTAAATCCACACATGCGTATGTATATATGTAGTGTAGCGTGTGTGGTACGTACATGCATCATGTATATTATTTCCGCATATTTTCGCCAAAATTTTGAAAATCTGTTATGCTTATTTAGAAACAAGTTGAAAAGCGAATTGTTACATTTCGATGAAATAATTATTCGTTTGAAATAATCCGTTTCGAAATATTTCGATAAATTTGCATTAAGCTGTAGATGCGACAAAATGTAAAATGAACGATCATCAAAATCAATATCAAAATATGTTACTAGTCTTTTGTGTTTATGATTTTCTTATTATGTTATTCTATGTATATGGTTATGAGTATTTGATTTTGTTATTATTACTATTATTATTATTATTATTATTATTATTAGGGTTATCGTAGGGCATAGGGTATAATGAAGTTGTCAATGACGCGTTTCTGCGTTGATAAATTATACATGAAATGCACGATTAACGTTGTCTTGTTATTCATGTAAGGTACATTATCAACATAAGATAAGTTCAATTAGACGTAGATGTGCAAAAAGAAACTACCTCCATAGGTAATAAAAATAACGTTTACATAGCCATTTTAGAAGAATGTTAGAGACAAAATTCTACGATGTTTAATTAAAAATAAAGTAGTTGTTCCCCGTGAACATGATGATTTCCGATTGGTCCTACTTTGTAAAATAATATATATATTTAGCAACATTTTGCAACATAGACATCGAAAGATACAAAAATTGATTTCTTTTTGCACAGCTATATTCAATTATATATCAGATATATTCATTCTTTGCGGTCCAAATTAACTTTTTAACATAACTTTCTCGCAAATGGGCGAAGATGAAATATTTCGTCCTCAATTTTGTCTGACCGGCTGATAACGTGAACGAAAGAATTTTTATTATAAACTCGAATGCTTGAAGGATATCGTGCATTATATGCTATATATTATGTCGAGTCCAAGTTTATAGGACCGCAAGTAGTTAATTAAGCAAGTTTTATATTCTACACTTATTCAGTCGACTCGACTAGCATCGCCATAACGGGCTTAGCGGAGATCGCCCAGGTATATGTCATCCAAACAAGGAAAATCCCGAATACTATTTTGAGCAAACAATCGGCGAAGTATAGATACTGAAAGACCCGTCTTGCTCGTGGCAGCGTCGACAGATCGTCCTTTAGATAATATTGCCTCGTACCTAAGATATACGTTAACATATATTCGTTCCAACAGATAAGCTTCGTGTCCATGAAAAATATTTCTTTATCAGAAGGACACAATCGATGTCGCAAACTGCGCAGATTGTCGTAACTGCAATTAAATTCACGCATTAGCAGAATACAAAAAATAAATCATTCTATCAAATTGACACCCTGGCGAAAAAAGTTTTCATAATATTTTTAAGAATTTCTCATATTTTAAATTTATAAAAAAAAGATTTTTTTTAATGCAATAAATTTCTTCAGATTTTATAAATTTTTTTCAGAAATTGTAGAATGAGAGAAATTTTAGAATATTTTAGACTTCACATATATAAAGAATTGTTGAAAAGATGTAAACTATTTCATATTTTTTCACGTTTTCTCAGTATTTCAAAAAAATGTCCTAATTCATATTTAAAAATCTGAAATTTTTAAAAAAAGTTATAAAATTTATATAGAAATTCAGAAAAATTATATGAAGAATTTTTAAAAAATTGTTTACCAGGATATTTAAAATAAATTTAACTTCTTACCGAAAGATCCACTGCTTCATGGTATAGTACTGAAGCAATTCTAATCCGCCGTTTATTCTATTTTGCACTCGCACCAGGAAAGGCTTATTTCCAGTGATGACAAGTAGAATATCTAATAGATAAGCGGGTATAGTATGAAGGAACATGACGGCAAGCCAGTGTAGAACTTTGGAGGAAGTCACCCTTCCACCGGGATACCAAAGCGGTTCTAAAACGAACATTACGAACGTTACGTTAAACATATCTCACATATTTTTGCAATGTAAACTCGTTGTAAACTCGGTAATACTCCTTACGCGAGAAGGGATTCTTGAGCACGTGTTTCTTCCCGATCTCTATAGCGTCACCCCAAGAAATTGGATTTTCCTGATTCGTGACGTTCAAAAATATTGGTTTGGTAGACTTCTCCGTTCCGACTTGCCAAGCCAGAGCAATCGTCGCGTTTACAACCATGTCGCAAGGCACTATATCGCTCATATAATTCGCGTTGCAGAGCATGGATCGTATTACCCCTTTACCGGCACCGATCATTAATCCGGTTGGACCATTTATATTGTCCACCCAGCCAGGCACAGGCTCTTTATAAGACGCTGTTACTAAAATCAGGTCATTGCCAACATTTTATTAATGATACAATCGAGACGTGGCCGATTTTATATGAAAAAAAATAACAGCGAAAGAATAGAATAAATCTTTCCATACTTCCATAAGCTTTCTTTTCCGAAAAAATTGAATGTAAAAATTGGAAACAGAACTTCGTGTATGAAAAAATTATATCTGTTTGGTTATTTTACTATATTTTTAGTTTATCTTTTTTTAGAATCATTTCGTTTTCGACTTTATCGATAATGGACCATTTTACATGACGAGCAAAAATCGAAAACGTTTTTAAAGAAATTCTCGTTTTTTTCACATAATATAAGAACTTGATCAAATTTTGGAAATAAGTTTATATTTAATATTTAGGCATTGTTGAATATTTTCAAATTTTTTGACCGTACAGTTTTTTAAAAATAATTTTCTAAAATAGTATTAAGACTTATGGGAACGAGAGTTTTTTTTAAGTAATTAAATCGCAAACAAAATATAAGAGAAGAGTTTAAAAAACACTTTGTAATAAAAAAAATGAAGTTTCACTGTGTTGTTTTTGTGTAAAAGTATGAAATGACAGGAATTATACAATTCTCTTTAAATATGACGTCACACTAGTAAACAAATGCTCTATTACCATGTTTCTATCAGAATTATTGATATCTAAACTACATGTAAATCATTATAAACAATTTTTTTCAAATTTTTTCATATCAAGATTTATTAATATTATAAAAAGTATTTTTAATATTAAATTATCGTTTTTATTATTTAAATTTTGTTCATTATTTATTATTTAGAAGATGACAATAGCCAAAAGCTCCTGTTAAAAGATATAAAAAAATCACATAACTCCTCTCTACTTTTTTAAGCTGGAGAAACTTTTTAGGAAAAGAAACTCCTTACCTATCGACGGGCGTATGACTCCTAATGGTAGTCCGCATCTCGACACATAATCCTCGCTGAGTGCTTTGCTGTAGGCGTATGTATTCGGTTGCTCGCCTAATAATTTCAGTCTCATTGCCTCCAGGGCATCTTCTGTCATCGTATTAACCATGTGGACGACGTTTTCTGGCGAAATGCTGGTTTGATAAGCGCGTTCCTCCAACACCGATTCGCCACATTGGCAAAAAGACGTCGAGATGTGAATAAACGATTCGAGTAGAGGCATCTGAAAGATATAATATCTTTTTATAAACAAAATTTAAAAAATACAGACAATACAGAAGATATAACATAAATTAATGTATAGCAGGGTTTCTCAAATTGTGGTACGCGTAGCACTGGTGGTACGTAGAAGCCTTCCAGGTGGTACGCGAACTACATAGACAAACGTAGACCAGCATTTTACGAGGGGGGTGTGATAATTGCGGTAAGGGAGATGACATGTTCTAACATTGCTTAAGTGTACCATACGCATGCTACACTGCAGTATTAATCTTAATTTTAATTGGTGGTACGTGACTGTTTGTGTAGATGTTTGTGTAGATATTTGAGTGGTACGCGAAAAATAAAGTTTAAGAACCCCTGATGTATAGAATAATGCGATTATGATTATAAAATTCCGAATTTATGTATGTTATACATACATGTTATACATTAATTAATATTTAGTTAACATAATAATAGAGAGCGATATATTTAGTTAATATGATAATAATACCCCGATAATACTGATATTACCATAAAATTATGTATGTACACTGAAAGAAAGGCTTGGTTATAAAAATCCAGGCTTGGTTAATGTTACCAAGCACCTTGGTGAAATAGTTTCAACTAAACGTATAATAAGTATTACATAATTTAGTTGGCTCAACTAAACAAAATTTGCTCTTTTATAATTATTACAAATGTTTATAATTATTATATAGAAAAT
>NJRL01000917.1:0-18478 GCA_003063815.1 Aphaenogaster rudis
TTATTATTTTTTATTTACGTCTCCTAAGTACGTTTTTTTGTTTACTCAATGCAATTTGCCACAATATTGCTGCAAATTGCAGCAATATTGTACAGGGTAGGACATAGATAGATTGCTGCAACACTGCAGCAATATTGCATGCAATATTGCAATCTTGCCGTGCAATATTACTGCAATGTTGCTGCAATATATTGTGCTGTTAGGGAACCTTTAGAAGGCCGAGAAAAAAGGTGTAAAAATTCCTTAGAAAAAATGCATATATATATCAATGATATTCAATATAAAGACCCCGTTGAGAGCTCGCGCCACTATAGTGGCGTCCCGGCCTTCCAAAGGTTAAGGAAAAGTTGTGAAGTCAATTGAGGAAAAGCGATAACATTGAATGCAGAATTTTTAATCAAAAGTTTAAAAACGGCCATTTGACCGGCGGTGGTAGTTTTAGTGTTAAAAAAATTTTTTTCAAAACAAAAACTTAAGAAAAAAGTGTTTACAAAATTTTGAAGATGTACAAAAAACTTAGTAATAAAATTTTTAAAAATAGTCAACAATTTCTTCTAGAAAAAGTACATATTTAAATTAGTTTGAGAAGAATTATTTAACAAAAATTTTTAATATCAATTTAAAAATTAAAACTTCTTATAGGTGGATTGTCTATACAAAATAGTTGTCCTTTTGTTTAGTACTCAAAAAGTATGCAAGGGCCCTCATACGTACGGCAACCCGAGGGCGCCCTACAAGTTACGCCGGCCCTGTATGTATGTACGTATACACGTTGGCTCCCCCCCGCGCGCGACGCACACACGTACATACGCGTGTACACACACACATACATATATACATACGGCCGAAAAGCGCGTAGAGCGCGGTGCGCCCCTGGCGGCGGACCGTGCAAGTGACCCTCGCGGAAATAATTATCGCGATTTATGTTATTTGCAAATGTGATCCGTGGGTTTAATTAATTAGGCGATGCCGTGCGGCGGCGACTGACGGCGACGGACGGGCTCCTGGGGCTACCCGGCTACGCCGTGAGTGGAGTGGAGCAGCGGCGGCCGCGGCACGGGGTGAGTGGCACGTCTGAGAGTAATGTACGCTCCGCGTTGTACACGGCGGTTTCCCCCTGCGCGTGTCGGAAAGGGGGGCGGTGGCTCGCTCGCTCGATCGCACGCGGCCGGGGCACTTTTTTTATCGGTTCCGCCGGCCCGCTCGGCGATAACAATGGCCGGTGCCGAGGGCCGCGAGCGCGCTCGGCGTCGCTCGGGACGCCCGACGCGCCGTCGAGCCACCGCGACCGCCGGCGACGGTGCCGACAGCCGACGGACGCGGCTCGCCCGAGTGCCGTCCGCTCCCGTCGCCGGGCACCGTCGCGCGTTCGATGATCGCGGAGCCGGACGGACGAGCCGGACTCCGCGCGATGAGGCGCGCGGCGGAGATCCGCGCGTTCCTGATCATGCTTCCTGTTGACGCTTCCGATCGGCGAGAGCCCGACGACAACTCTTCCTGGAGCCGCGGAGTTGTGCGCGACAACGGATGAATGAAATTGCCGTGGCCCGTATTGATCGCTGGCGTTATTGGCGTCTATTTGTGCGTCTTTTCGTTTCCCGTATATACATATATATATCGTATAAACAATCGGCAAATAATCCCTTTGTACCCAGATAGCCAAACCTGCCAAGAGCATGTATTGCAAATTGTGTGTTGCATATTATGTTAAGCCAGCTCCAGCCAATATCATTGGCGAATGTGGCTACCAATGCTTTAAAGACCAATGCTGTTGTATTCATATGGCTAATTATGCCTATCATGTTTATGCGGATATCGTACTGCATATTCATGTATGGATAAGCGTTATACCCAGATAGCAAAAGTAGGAAGCGCAACCATGTAGATGAATAATATTTTTAAATTTTTTGTGCACGGTAAAGTAAACAAAGACTCTACTCGTTTCTCTACTTCGTGTGCATACGACGAAGTTTCTTTAATTCTTCTACGATAAGTGTATCAATAATTTCCCTCAAAGCACACTACATGCATCCTACAGTATACGACTTCTTGGAATTTCATGTTTTTATTTCGAATATATAAATTTTATTAGGAATATATAAATCTGATAGCCGTATGTATATAATTTCTAACATCTGTAGAAAACAATAAAGGTTTGCTACATTTTTACTAATATAAGGTAACTAAGGCAATTGAGAAACAGTATCGGACCCAATTTAGATACTGTAGGAGCAAACAAGCTTTCTCATCAAAGATCTTTTTTACTTTGTTACTGTTGATTATTATTTACTAGCACTGAGGAACGTAGGGAGACCGATTGTAGCTTTCTCAGTTACTGGAATGTAGAATGTTTGTTGCATTCTTCTATGTTATCTGGGATATATACTAGCCCAGCATTAGTAGCCAATGCATTCGCCAATGACATTGGCTTACATTGGCTATGTCGTCTGGAGCCGACTTTAGTAGAATTCCAGCTCTTAACAATCGAGTACAGTCTGCTTTTTCTAATATCGGTAGAAATGTATCAGAAAACGAACAGGCCCTGCATTATCACATCATGAATGTAAGGTATGCTCCATTCCTGCTGCATTTTTGTTGTTATATTATGGATGGCAAGTCATAATGGCAGAAACCAAGCTTAAAGAGGACACAGTGGATAGGAATCTGCTCTAAAATCATGATTGAATCTGCTAGCAATTGCTGGCATATTGCTAGCATTTTGCTATCTGGGTACCTAATGTATTTGATAAAGTACACTACGATTGTGTATCAGATAGATTTGTGTGCAAAGAGATTTTATTCGCAATTTTATTACGTCGAGAGATTCATGTATCTAATTGCATGCATGCAGAATGGACCTGGCGGAAACTATGAAGAACATTGTTGCCAAAGGTATGCAAACCGAAATGGGTCCACCGGGTGGAGGATCGAGCTACTCTGCGACACCGAGCAACGCCGGCTATGTCACGGAGAAGATGTACATGTTGTTACAAGCGTATTTGCAAAATAAAGGATGGAATCCCAGTATCGAGCTACTGCAGTGCTTCTCGGAATTCAAGGATGCCTCCATGATGCCAAGCGCCGCTTATTTACAGTGAGAATAAACTTTGTTTTATAGTTCACTGGTAATGACTCATATATAAGCGAAAAAAACTGGTAATGACTCATATATGAGCACCATGAATAGCTCTGCTAATTTTCAACGGATTTGTATTAAACTTGATAAATCCTTATATAGATAAGCTTCTATCAATTGGTCTGTTCTTTTTGCTGCACTTCTGAACTAGTGCAATAAGTTAGAATAAAAGAAAATATATTTGTCTCATTCTAACTTATTGCACTAGTTCAGAAGTGCAGCCAAAAATAACAGACCATATAATACGAAATTATTCGCTCTCACCACAGCTCATTTGCGTTTGATGCAAAATATTCACTGCGTTTGATTTGTTCGCAGGATGATGGCATCTAGAGTCGCATTGGATTCGCAAGGAAGACTAGTCCTTAGAGAGAATGGCAAGATAATACTACCCTATGAACACTTTGCCAATGCCGTAATGTTGAAACATATGAATGGGCCGCACGGCTTACACTTGGGCTTGGAGGGTACGGTCAGAGCAGTCATGGAATCTTACACCATCGGAAGAGAGTGTTTCGGGATGGAGAAGGAATTTATCATAGAAGTCGTGCAAAACTGTCCCAATCCTGCGTGTCGTTATTATAAAAATCAGCTGGAGCTCACTCAGAAGATGGGCCACATGGCACCGACTTACATCCAAGAGAACGAAGCGACCGCGTCTCTTTTACGTACCGGTTTTCCACACAGCACAGATTTCCAGGCAGTGAGCAAACTTTATACGATATCTCCTACTTGTTGTTTGCTATTACGCAAGATAAGTTTCTTAATTTAACAGTTTATTATACACCTGACGTTTATCTCTCTGTAGAGCCTAAGCAGTGCTAATCCGAATACACACATGGGAGGATCCGCGGCGGATTTACCGGAGATGAGAGGTGCTGGCAACCAAATGAATCTTCAACGTCCTCCAAGCCGTCCGTCATTAAATATTCCGCATCGGCCTGTATCGCAAGAGAAGAAAGTGCCATCCGGCAAGCAGCATTACGAATCTCTAATACCTAATATACCAATCTCCGATCACAAGTTGACGGACTTTTTACGCACCAATCTGGATAACTTGGACAATCTCACTTCTCTCGGTTTAGGGAACTTACAAGGATTAGGGAACGCCAATAAGGACCTGCTAGCATTGCACAACGGCGCATGGCCTTTGGAGGGTGAAAAGGGATCCCGGTCAAATTCGGAAGGTGATTAAGAATATAGTATATACGCGACATAATAATACACACTTTTTAAGCATATTTTTCAAACACATAAAAATTATATTAACGCATAAATTTATTTTGCTGTTTCAGGTGGTCAAGAGAAAATTGTGCGCGCTTTTGCAGAAGTGATGAAGAACATGGCAAGGATGAAAGCTTGTGTACGCCCGGCAATGTGCAAGCCGTACGGCAAACAATCCGAGGCTCTGCAAAAAAGTAATAATGCACTATTTTACCAACTGTTTTTCGTTTTTCCTTTCTTCTTCCACGTGAATTTATTGTACTGTGAAATTTTACATCTTTTCTCTCTCTTTCTTAAAGTAGTTTACAAAGATTTTCACGTTGCTTATTTCCAATTGCAGCATTGGTCGATACAATACAGCTTGTGCAATCGTTGAGAAGCTTCTTACCGCCCCCACATATACCAGTCTCGAGCTGGAAAAACGAAGATAAACACCGATTAGATCACACCGGTACCCCTTATCTGTCGACATTGTGAGTAATTTTATTTAATGCTACGACTATCTCTAATTCTATTATTAATATATATTTCTACATACTACATACGTTTATACTATATATATATTTGTGCCTTTTTAACAGAAAAGCTGGCGCGATAGAAGAATTATGCGAGCAGCGTAAGCTAGACTAACCGTCGTCTTCGCTTTACTCGCGACAGACCAAGTTTCGTCTTTTTGCGCTCTATGATGTTCTAGTCACAAGATGTTTATTGATTAGCTGGGTGTTTCGTATCTAAACAACCCGATGGATTGCTCAAAAAAGTTGTTGGCGTTTAGGACTTCAAATACTAAGAGACAAAATGAGTCATGCGTGGACTGTGATAAACGTGGGTAGCGAGAAACAAAAAGATTTATATGTAGGACTAAACTCACACCGCGTCATCTTAGGGATTCTTACTAGCTTTATTTCATCGCTGTAATCTGATTTCGTATTGTCATTGCTCTCGATCTGCCTATGGGGCTTATTCGGCGAATAATCTATCGATTAATCCCGCGTTACCGAAAGTCCAGCGACTGTGTTACGATTACGTAAATAATAATATTCGATATGAATAGCATTTATATTTACTGTATCGATTTAACAATTTGCCGTTTGTGTTCCAATAATTACCTGATTAATATATCATAAGGCTTTTTTTATATGTATAAACTGTTACGTAGGCATATAAAACTTAAGTCGAAATAAGAAGCAAAGACTAAATTCATCTGGTACAAAAAGCTTTTGTTATTAATCGATTACTACTTCAACATTTACGGCATAAAGGAAGGATTGATAATTTTCTCGATTATTAAAGTCGTGTTATTTTGTTTTATATATACATGTTTTTAATTTGTTAAATATAGTATATTTTTTAAAGTAGAACTTTGAATTAACGTGAACCGAGTTATTCGATTAGCGAAATAATGACTGTGTTCAATTTATGTGTACAATTTATATATGCATACATGTACGTATATATATAAATTGTATACATTATATATATATGTATGCATATTTTCCTTAAAAAAATTTATATGTATGCGTTATTATTTATTTTTAAGGATGAAATGAACATATATTGCTGTTATTTCTAATACTGTTCGCTGAACAAGCATGCGTTACAAATGTTAAAAGATTTGTAATAAGCTCCATGGGCAGTATATGCGGTGTGCACGTAAAAAAGAAATCATTGGTCAATTCATATAGGTATTTTTTAAAAAAATAAATTATTTCTTAATATATATACGTAGAAAAGGAAAAAGAACGAAATTGTTATGTCATTAGAAAACTCTTATAAGGGGGTGTGATTTGCACTGATGCTCAAAGACTTCACCGTGCACTAAGTATTATTACGCAGAAACGTTTTTACTCTTGCGAGAGAAACTGCAAATTAGGGGATTGCGTTTGTGGTTTCGATCGAACGCTTCCTCGAGTAAACGGCATATCGTATCAATTGCAGGAGTAAAACCGTTTCCTATTCGGTTGTTATATGCGCATATAAGCGGTACGATAAAATGTTTCCTTCTTTCTCGATAATGTAAAGTTACAAGGCGTTCGTCTTTGAATGTAAGCGATAAATGCCGTGTATACCGCGAATACGGAATAACGCACGGCACTCGAATGCGTGGGCTCTGTTTTGTGGGCTGTGTGCATGTTTCTGTAAGAATGTGAAGTTTTGGCTATCAAATAGCAAAATTTTATATGAATGCGCGTATGTTGAAGATGTCTTTCTATACATGTATCTGTTATTATTTACTACACGTATGCAGCGAATGTGCCGATCGATTACCATTTAGGAGTCGGATCCATGATTTGAAAGACCGTGCAAATGATTATTTTCTTTCGTTTTGTTCTTTTTTTTTGACAAATTATTACTCTTCTATATTGTTTTCTCTCTTTCATTTCGTATTGCATTATTCTCTTTTTCTTTCATTTTGTATTCTATATTCGAAAATGGGGAGCATGCGGAGATGATGACAATTAACAAGTCTGGAGAATAATTTTCGACATTGATTCTTTATTTGTTTTTTCACGGCTATTATAGCTGTTTAAACAAATGCAGATCCGGCTTCTATAGACTGCGTTTTTGTTGACATACATATATAATATATATATATATATATATATATATATATATATTGACAAGAAGGCTGCTGCAATATGGTTCATAATTCGACGATAACTTGTTGCACACCAAAGTATATTTCCAATAACTAGGTGGACTTATTTCTTATAATATTACATATTATTATTACGTAAAAATTGCAAACGTAACGTCGTTTGTATTTCGATCGGTCGGTCCGTGTGATCAACGCAATTAAGCATATCTTTGACAAGTCCTTATAACTTATGCCAAATAGAGAAAAGGGAGCGCGGAAACAGAGTCTGACGAGGAAAAGAGTTGATAAGATATACCAAAATAGAATTTCGAAATACGTGAGACGTTGAGGGCTGCGTTCAAGATAAATTTTACTTTATTGATGATTTGAACACGATAGCTCAATTGCTCAAAATATGACGAAGAGTTTGTGCGTTAATTTTTTTAAAGCAAAAGTTGCAGCACTGCAATAAGTCTTCATTCTCCGCTTTATATTCGCTGTATTTTGTTAACGATAGCGTCGTTATATATCTTATGTTCTAGATTAAATTATTATTAAAGTCTAAAAATGTTTGTTTCCCATTATTTGTTTTGCGATTTTATCACTGCAGTTGCTGCAACTGATGCCACGATGTGCATTAGTTTAATATTCTCCTTTGTATACCGTCCGTTAATTTCTAGTTTAAATAATTAGCAAGATAAGATTTGATTCTAGAGGGACGTTCTCTCGAACGGAGTTTGAGCACACCAGGAAAGGGACAGAAAATGGAGAAGTACAGATTTCGTTTCCGGATCTCGTTACTCTCGCGCCATATCTATACCATAGAGAACCGTATACATGTTTCCGCACCGAATTCGACAGTAAGATGATAAACGATTGTAAAATGCGCACCGTTGTCGATCCGTCGTTCCCTTTTTAAACTCGGATCGCTAATCGATATTCGTACACCAAAACGCTAACCGCTGTGTCTGCACATTAAGCTCGTCGTCGCTTGCCAGTATTGCTCTTCTGTATTCTCGCATAAATCTAACTCATGACAGCAATTATTAAAGTTTTTACAAGTGTGAAAGACACGCCTGGTATCATCTTCTTTCTCTCTAATCTCCGTTAGTCATCCCCATGTAAATACACTGTACACAGCCCGTTCGGCTTCGTAGCCTAAAAGTTCCTTTGCACCGAAACACCGTCGTTTGCCGCGAACTCGCAGGATCGTGTACTAACTGGCTGCGCCTCCAGCACGAAGATTACGTCGTCCAGGAAGTAGTACGACTGTCCTAGGTCGCCTTCGCACAGGTACGGCAGTTTACTCCAGACGAGGCATCGTAGACCCACCGGGGCGAAGACCCGGTCGATCAGACTGGCTATCTGAATCTCGAGCCCGCTCCCTCGCACCGGTAGGTACTCCGATGGTTTATGATTATTCCTCTCGCCGACCTCGACGTAGGGGCTGAACGGTAGCACCAGGGCGACGACCAGCCTGCCGCCAGGAGCCAGCGAGGTCCTCAGTAGCCTCAGCAGAGTGTTTGGACGGTCGCAACGATCGAGCAGGTTCAGGCAGAGGATGACGTTGTACGGACCGGCTTCCTGGTGCCATCTCTCCACGTCGAGTACTCTGCGAAAAAGCGAAGAACTAAAGAGAACGTTTAGGAGATTTTTTCTATCTTATGTAGATTATTTGGAATTTTTATATTTGGAATTCTTATACTTCTATATAAAGTTCCATAGCACTATACTCTTTTATTTTAAGAGGAAATATATCAAATATAAATGTAAAAAAGTATAAAGGATTAATAAGTAAATATAGACTGAATAAGTAAACAACACAATATAAGAAATATAGGATCTTTTTTTTGTCTAATAATATTTTATTGTGTGAATTTATATACACTTCATAGCTCATTGTCAGCCAACTACGCGCCGATTACTTTTCGGATTTGAAACGCAATCTTTTTTTTTAGCTAGAGCTGGAAGTAGTAATATCACGTTGAATTAAATTGATAATAAATATAAAGTATATAGAAATATAAGTATAAAGAATGTTTGCATTAATCATGATAATTAGCTTTTTAACTGATACCAGCTTGATTTTAATTTGATAAATTTTCTATGAATTTCATCAATCTTAAAGTCCGTTTTTATGGTCCTCCGATTGCTAGTCCATATTATACTAGATGGCTTAATACCCGTGCTTCGCGGTATTTAACTATTTTAAATCCATTTTAACTCCAATAAACTTTCCTTTGATTGCAATAAACAATTTAAATTTAACACAACTACCTAATGTCAGGCAATACCCTGTAATTATTTATAATTCACCCCAGAATCTAGATTTGCCCCTTTAGGGGTTGACTAGGGCAAAATCCCGAATTATGTTTTTAAGCATTTGTATGGGTAACCTTTGTAAGCAAAAACCAAATCGATATCTCATCGGGCCTAAGAGATATTGAGGAATCCGTGAAAACACATTTTACTTCTTTTCACCCCTTAGAGATCGAATTTCTAAAAATCCCTCCTTAGTGGGTGCTTACGTCATGGAAGAAATATAGTCCCCAAATTTCATGTTTCTAGATTTAGAACCTTAGATTTTGGGCTGGGGTGATGAGTCAGTCAGTCAGGACATTTGTTTATATATACAGGGTTAGTTAAGTGCTCAAAAAGATTTTAAGGGGTGATTCCTCACACAAATTCAAGACGAAAACTTCATATGACCATATGTCCGAAACGACTTAGTTTCAAAAATACAGGGTGTCAAAGTTGAAGGAAAAATTTCATTTTTTTTTCCAAAAATTTCAAAAACCACTCGGGTTATTTTGATGAAACTTTGGCCGGTTATATTTAAGACCGTCTTAAGCACAATCTTAAGATGTCATAAACCAATCACAGAGCCGTATTAGCGTCTTAAGACATTACTTAAGACGGTCTTGAAATAAGAACGGACTATGAATACCGCCCTTTGTGTGAAATCTTTTAGAGTATTTAACTATCACCCTGTATAGATTCTAAAAAATTGATAAGTTCCCCGCGTGACGATTCAAGTTTTGCAAAACGTCGCAAGTCCATCGCGTGTTCGGTAACAAACGCACGTGGCGAGAGCTGAATTGAGATTTTTCCTTAGCAAGATAGTTTTTCGGAAGTGCAGGCCGAAGAAACGGAACTCTGGACGTTGCTTAATTTTACGCGGAGCGGACGAGAGGATACCCAGGGATAGTTGGAGTTCTATAAAACGAGTTACGGGGTCCGTCGCGCCCCACGGACGCTCATTTAAAATTCGAGTGGCGACCCGGCGCTGAGAGCAACTCCGGGCGGCGTTCCGATAGCGGCGCGTCCGCTCCGATCCGCTCCGGGTGTAAAACCACCGTAAACTTCTACTCCAATCAATTCGGCGCAATAAACTTGTTAGTGGCGCATCGTGTTGAGAATATTACGTATCGACACGAGCGTCGACAAGTAGCCGCTTTATACATCGGCCGGTCGGCCGGCCCGGCCGGTGCGAACGCGCGACGGGACCGGCCGGCCCGCCGATCAATTATCTTATCTCACTTTATAATGAAGCCCACGTTTTTGAGATAACCGTAATAACACCGCTCGTTATGGCCCCTCAATTCGCCCGGGAATGGCGCGCATAATTGCGCGCGCTTATATTATCGAGGATCCGTATCGAGTATACTGCGAACCGACGTACTCGTCGATCTCTTATTGATCTAATTCGCGTTACGTTGATTTGCATAAATTCGATACCTTCCTTTTTTCTGGCGTATTTACTCTCGTCATCATAGATAATATTCTCAACGAACAAAAATACATTCCAATGTCGACTATGCTTCTAAATAGGACTAAAGGCACTAGTTCTGAATCACTCTCTTGGGATAAAAATTTATATTTTCATCCAGAAAGATACCAAACAATAAAATATTTAATGGTTATAATTAATCATATAGAATATATACTTTATGAATAATTTTGTTCCATTTCATTACTGCGTTCCATATTTTTTAATTTTAATGAAATGAAATAACGTAAATGATCCACAGTTAAGTCTTCATACAAGGGCGTCCACATCAAGAGGGACATTTGTCCCTCCCCCTGAAATTAAATATTTAAAAAATTAAGTATTTGCAAAAAATTAAGTTTGTTCTCCCTTTGAATAAAGCAAGGGAAAGTTGTGCTAACCTTGGCGATCTCTGCTCTCATCCATAAGATTAGGTGTATAATTTTCAACAAAAGGTGTATAAATTTCAAATTATAAGTACTCTAAAAAATTCTGGAAGTAATATTTTAAATCATGCCTCCCTTCTGGAAAAAATCCTGCGGACGCCCTTGCCCTCATAATATGATTAAACAGACACTCGCGGACATATTTAACTCAACTGAGCGCAATGTTGATTTTTCCCATGAAATTTATAATGCTATTTATTATATCCTGTCAAATCCTTATTCACTTTAAGTGAATTTTTGAAGAAACATCTTAATTAACATCTCACGTTTTATTTTCCGACGATATCAATAAAATGTGCAACAGCGTATTAATAAACAAGATTATTGTTGTTGGTTATTATGCATTATTATTGACATGGAAACACTACAGTATTATAATTTAAAAAATGTGTAAAGATGAATCTTCTTCTGATTCTTCATGTAACACTTCATTTTCAACGACTAGCGACCGTGTGACAGTGATACAGATTTATTATTAATTAAACGTATACGTGTAAAACACATAAAAATTGAAAATTTTTTATCAAAAATAGTGCCACTATATTCAGATATAGATTTTAAGGGACATTTTCGATTATCTAGAATTTCAGTTGAGGTATGTGCTAAGTGTTATTTGATTATAAATGCAAAAAATATATATTATGTAAATATAACAAAATGTTTATAATTTCTATCATTAAAATTTTGTGTATCCAGAATCTCATTCAAGATTTAGGTAGACAAGAATCGCGAATAGAACGCACACCAATTTCAGTTGTTAAAAAAGCAATCTTATTAACTATATGAAGGGCTGTGGGGAAAAACGATCAAAGTCCAAATAACCAAATTTTTAAAAAATGCAAATAACAAATTTCCTGTCCATTCTTAGAGGTCCAAAGGTATTAAAAAATAAATTATCGTTATTATCGTTAATTATCGTTATTTTTATTATCGTTTTTAATTATCGTTATTTCGCACCACCTCGAATAATTCACCGCTATTTTTTCGGTGATGTTGATCACTTTTTCCCATAACGATGCATGCTTCGATTCTTTCTGCAATAAGCTACATGGTAGCGTAGTGATCTCATTTTCGACCAAAAATGGACTTTGATCGTTTTTTCCCGTGACCCTTCATATTGATTATTAGGATAACAATAACTGTATGGATTGTTTTTGATTTTTATTTTTTTTGTTTTTAAAATTATATTGTACATACATATAAGTATTAAATACTCTAAATTGTTGATGTTGTTTATCATGGTCTTGATCATATATACATATTTATTGAATTCAGTTAAATCTAATGTCCATCAAACCGTTCTTAAAAACAAGCCATCAAACCGTTCTTAAAAACAAGCCATCAAACATCCATCGGAGACGCCATATTGTCATTTGTCCGATGAAAATGCGATGGATTTATGGTGAATTAAAAAACTCGCCCAACGTCTCATGAAAATTCATAAAAAATTCGTAGGACAGTTAGACAGTATCAGAAACTTTATAAAAATTATTTCGATCCCAAACGATCGAGGCCGAAGAAAAAGTTGCGAAGAAAATGGATCTCGCGGAAGATTTTCGGAAAGATCGATTCCGAATCGATTAAGAGGATCACTCGATAATTCATAAAAATAGATGTAGGGATTTTAAATAATTTCCTCGGGATTGAAAATGTCACGGGGAGTCGTGAATACTGGCGCTTTAAGCTGTGATGAGGATAAAATACGTGTCGCGCGCGAATCTACCGAGCGTGTGTCGCCGTTACGAGAAAATGTAAATGCACGTTCAAGGAGCGAAGATTCCACCGCCCACCTTTGGCCGCACGTATTCGATTCAAAGAATGTAATCTGTTTCGCGTTCTTGCATATGCGACTCCGCGCGCTCGCAAGGGAGCTTTGCGGTTGAAAAATTTCCGCCCGGTCAGTAAAGATTCCTCTCAGAATATTCAGATCGAATCGCCTTTGCATAAGCGAATACAATGACTGCAATAACGGCTGATTTCGAAAATATTCCCGTTCCTTGATTATGCTAATTTTAGGCAAATTAAATTACACATAGCGGATTTTTTGTTGGAAATTTTAGATGCTTGCTAAAAATAATCAGGATAGGATAAATTAGTATTTTCTGTTAATTAAAGTAAGTTAAAGTTAACGGTTTGTAAAATTAACTTAATTACGTTAAAAGTTAGGTTAAGATTAAATTAACATAAGTTAAATTAAAAGTTAATTTTAAAAAGCATTATCTTTTTTTATGTAAAAATGTATTTTTTCTTTAATTCTGAAAAACTAATCAATAATAGAGAAGAATAATAAAGAATTATATAGAAAGAATTACACAAGAAATATAGATAAAAAATAGTTATTATTAGGTAGATATTAATAATTATCATAAAAGAACCTCTTTATTACATATTATTTAAATAAAATTTTAATTAATAAAATAGTCCTTTAAATAAACTTTTCTTTTCTCTCTCTTTTTGAAACTCGCGGGAAATAAGTAGCCTTGCACCAGCAAGGCATCACGTCCATTACATAACGATTATTGGACTTTTCCTAATTGTCTAATGTTTAAAATTTTATTGAGAAAAAATAAATATTGACGTTCAGAGATAAAAAATTTTAACTTAGAAAAAATCAATAGGTTAATATATTTTAAAAAATAATCATTTGAAGTTAAAAGTTAACTCCTTTAAAATTAAATAAGTTAAGATTTATTAACTCTTTAACTTTATTACTTAACTTTTAACTAATTAACTAGCTATACCACCCAACCTTGAAAATAATAAAAAGAGAATATTGGCAGGAATCGACGAGCTTTTGAAGAGCCCCCCGGCGTGTTAAATTTTAGAAATTAACCATCAGATGGACCATTGTATTCGTAAATTGTTTTCGTATAAGAATTCGTATCGTTTTAAAGATCGTGGAAGATTAAAAACGCGCTGCTACTTGACGAAATTTACATACGTGAACTTTCTCTTCGCCAGAGCCCACCTCATGGGGGGTGAGATATCCGTGGCGTACACCTTCTCGAAGAGATGCGCCACGTGGGCGGTGGTTGCGCCATCGCCTGCCCCGAGGTCCACCAAGGAATGCCAGGGACCCGTGAAGCCGCTCGCGTCCATTAACTTTTGAAATTGCTCGCTGGAGAACACGTGCATGGAACCGCGGCCCAGCAGTCTGCAATACGAGAATTTTTTCATTACTGTAAAACGTCCATCTCGGAGATAGCTCAGAGTGAGCTGTTACAATTTTTCTTTTACCTTCTGTAATGATCTACATTTAAATACTTTTCGAAGCTATTGAAACATAAAGCTAGATAGTAAGGATAATAAATATATAATTTTATATAACATATATAACAATAAATAACATCCATAAAATCTTAAATCATTGTTTTTGTTGTTCACGCAGAAAAAGTATTACAATTATTTCTATAGAGTAATTCTTATATCACACGTGGTCTGTTAATGAAAGACATTAAATTTAATAGAAAATAATCTCTTGTTAATTCAATAACGATTTTAATAAAATAAAGGCATACATATTTGTTTCATTTATATTGTTATTGAATTAACAAAATTATTTCCAATTAGACTTGACTTCATTTTTACCTATGCAGCTCATCTTATTTTATCAAAAAAAAAAGTTTTAGAAAAGGACTTCTTGAAATACTTTCTAAAACTGTCCGCGATATTTAGGTTCAAATTGAGAGGATTGAGGTAATAATGTACAGGTTGATGCGATATAGACTCGCTTGACGAAGGCTGTGCTACCAGCGTTATCATTAGGCACTTTTACTGCATATTACTGGCCGATAATGCATCTTCATTTCGCCATGAAACTTTACGAGCTCGAGCGCAGGCTTAATTAGACTCGTTATGAGGCGCATAATCGCCCCGTGTCCCCGTTTACATTTCGTCATGCAATTTTATCGGAAAGCAATATACTCGAAAGACAAAAGAGGCGAAATCGAGGATTGTCGGATGTGTCTTATTTTGTATCGCGTTGTAATCAATAATGTAAGTATCAAAAGCGATTCTCTGTAACTACGACGATCACTTGGAAAGTCAACAGCGAGTCCACGTCAGAGCAAAAAGTTATTCCAATCTGACGTACAGGTATTTGTATCTTTCGAGATACAGATACCGATCAAGCACCGTAGATCCATGTTCAATTTGTTAATACAGCCAGATTTCAATTTGAATTAAATTTATCCAAATTTGTGCGTGTTTCACTAATTCGGGGGGAGGGGGGGCGCGTCCCGATCTTGCGGTTCCTCGCTATCTATCGATCGATCCAACGAACGACCGAGCACCTGCATATAGAAATCGAATCCTCGAGGCATCTCCGCGGCAGCAGGTTGCCCCGCGGAATTCGTCGATGTCATCCGGGATGAGGGGGGTGGGAGGAGAGAGAGAGAGAGAGAGAGAGGTGAGCGCAGAGCAGGTGGGGGAGGGGAGGGGGGCACGGCTCGCTTCCACCCCTATCCCTCGACTTCTCCGTATGCGGAGGCATCATGAGGGAAAAAGGGGCGGGTTCATTTGAAAATACCAGAGTCGTCGCCGGCGTTGCGCGGCGCACGGCGATCCATCAATGCCGCGGAACGCGGGATTTTGATCGTGAATTCGGTTACCCCCCCGGCGTTATAAATAAGGCGATGGTGGTCCGCGCGGAGGCCCTCCCTACCCCCCCTCGCGCTTCCTTTCCTCGTCCGATTCCGATTCTGCTTCCCTCGGCCCTCCCTTTCTTTTCCTCTTTCCTTCTTCCGCGCCGCTCGGCTATGGCCGGTGCCATCAATTAACGAGCACCTCCTGGCCCCATTGAATAATAAACAAGAATAAGAAGGAGATGGAAGAGGGACGAGAGCGTCACGGGAGGGACAGAGACGGAGACGGAGAGAGAAAGAAAGGGGAGACGGGAGGGACCGCGGACCCGGTTGGCGCATTGTTCGTAGTATCGTCCGGCTCCTCTACCTTGTTCCTTCTTTCTGCGGATCCTTAAGTTACCCCTCTCTCTCCTTTATCTCCCTTCCTCCCGACCCCCGAAGCTCACCTTCGTGTCTTCTCGCTCCTGTTCTTATTCCTGTTTTCTCTCCTCGTCCCTCTTCCCCCCCCCCCCCCCCCACCGTCCTCCCATCCCTCACCGCCTCTCTCCCTTCCTCCCTCTTTGTTTTCTATCTTTCTCCCTTGTGCACGTACCCTCTCCTTTCCTGGGCTCGTTTCCATTGTCAGCCACCCAATGCACCACCACCACTGTCTCAGTGCAGTCACATCGTCCACGCAGCCTCCGCGCCGCGAGAGTCTCCGAGCGGGAAGGAGGGAAAGAGAGGATAGTACAGGGAGGGAGGAAGAGGGACCCACGCAACGCACACGCGTGTGCGTGTGGCCGCGGTGATATATACGCGCGGCCCACAAATCAGGCCCGTAGATCGCAGCGGCTTCGTCGGCGGCGCGAGCGACAATTAATTCGCCGCTTTTGCTCTCCCGGCTCCTCTTCCCCCGGGGCCCTATTGTATGCGCGTACCCGCTCGCATACAACCCTCTTCTTCCCTCTCTCTTCATTCTCCACGATTCGGAACACTTCCTTCTCCCTTTCCCCCCTCTCTCTCTCTCTCTCTCTCTCTCTCTCTATCTCTCTCTCGGGTTCTATCTCCGCGGGTTCTGTTTTATCGGGGACCACTAGGGCCCTTTTTGCCTCGTTTGGACTCGCCGGAAGGGGCGAGGGGGGAGGAACTCCTGAGCCGTAAAAGCGCGGCTTTAATGCGGGCCCGGCGTCATGCGGTCTAGCTATGCGGCCACGCCGTTACCGGCCTTAAAAAGGAGCGTCGAGAAACGCGGAGCAATTATACGTGGAGATACGGGGTGGCCGGTATCTCGATCACATCAGCTGTCGGTGTCAGAAACTTGTAGGAGGTATTAAGCTTGTCACGGGGAGGCCTTTTTCAGATTGTAAATAAAATAATAAATTATAATTCTCTCATTTGTTCGTTAAATGTACACTTAACCGGACTTGATATAGCGAATGCTATGGAGCATTAAACATCATTTTTGAATATTTACGTTCATAATTATGGGGCGGCGGGAGGGGAAGAGGAGAAATGCGGGTATAATCTTTCATCAATTTCTGACGATTTTTAACAATTTAACTTCTTATCTTCAACGCGACAAAAGCACGTGAATATTTTCATAAGTATCAAAGTTACTCCAAGTAATGCTGACCAATCGGCATTTTAATATTCGTTTAACGATAAAGCTTTATATTCGGAAAGCTTGTACACGATCGCGAGACGAGAATCAAAATTAAACTCGACGAACACATCTCGTTCATTAATACTCCCAACGCGCGGTCTATTCACATGTAGGGACGCCGGCTGGATGGCGAAATCGATTTAGGAGGAGACGCCGCGGACATCGATAGTCCCCATTCGCCGGCGGCGAGGACAGGATAGCACCGTGTACGCCCGATAACGATCTCCCCGCAGGACGATTATTTACAATTCCAGCCACCCACTCTCGCGGCCCGGGTCGTGCTTCAATTTTTGTCGCCGAGCCGTGCATGCTGTCGGTGAGAGCTTAAAGCTCGGGGCTTTTATCGGAGCGCGGCGAGAGGGTGGACCTCCCCCCCGCTCTGTTCGCGCGGGGCCCCACGATCGTAAAATAGCCTGGAGGGCGAGCGAGCGAGCGGGCGAACGAGCGGGTAGTGTTAAAGAGGCGCTCGGCGGAGGATCGTTTACCTAATAATAGCAATAATATGTAAATGCGATGCGTATCGAGCCGCCATCGAAAGAAGGGGCCGCGCGCTACGACGCCATTGTTTGCAAATCCATGGTCGAGCGAGCGATCCGGCGAGATCGGCACCGTTGGGGTCGGCTCCTCTTCGCTCCGCTCGCGACGCGATTTTCTTTTGCGCGCGAATCCTCGTCGGGTATTGCGCGCGAGCGTGATCGCCACACGCGTGCGACGTCGATCCGCATGAGCGTACGATACGTTGAAGATAACTGAAAAGAATGCTAAATACCAAATGAATTACTATTGTTTATGTACGCATTACGTTCATGTACGCATTAAGTCCCGAGTAAGATGAATTTTAAAAAGAATCATGCATATTCTGAGATGAATCATGCATATTCGACCTGGAAGAGCAGTATCCCTTGTTTTCTTGTGTCTTTATGCACCTTTCCTTTAATTAATCGTAACTTAATTAAATACAAATTACGATACATATATTTTTAACACGTTGAGAAGACAAATTCATGAGAATTTAAAAATATTAAATATATCTAAACTGTATATTTAAAAAGGCATATGTTATATATTTTTAGTATTTGGTCCTGTATCAACATCATGTA
>NJRL01000917.1:18684-43427 GCA_003063815.1 Aphaenogaster rudis
CATCACAACCCGAAAAACTGTAAAGAATTTTATTGCGAAAAATATTAAATAAAATTCTTTACAGTTTTTCGGGTTGTGATGGGAAGGGGGGAATCTTGTAGATGCTTGTTAGCATCAGTATATCATTAAATTGATTTTTCAATTTAATGTTGTGATATTCGAGAGCTGCGTTACATGTCCGATAGTAACGGCGCGCAGTTTATAGAAAAGTCACACATTAATATTATTGGAGCACTAAGATCCGCTATGACCGTCATTGGCCTAACTCTCGATTTAAATTGTTTATACATATATGCGGTCTTATCCTAATTATTATTTTATATTATCTTTCATTTCATTATAAAACAATAAATAAAATAATAAAAATATGTTAAATTATAATGTAAAAGTTAGATTTCATTTTACATAGATACACTACCGCTCAAAAATATTTGCACACTCTAATTTCTACATGAATTTTTTTAATGTTTAATTTCTATTCTCTAAAATTCTGTTATATTTTCTTTATATATGTAGAATGAAAAATTTTGATCTATTAAACATTATTATTACATTCAATGTCCACTCTTAAAATTGTCCATTAATTCTTTTGAATTTCTATCATTTAATTAAGAAAGACAAAGTGGGCAAATACTTTTGAGCGGTAGTGTAGTAGACATTTTCAATTAATGATTTCAAACTTTTGGCCGGCAATGTATACATATGTACATACATACACACATACATACATACATACATACATATATACACATATATGTATAGTACGATGATAACTCGATTGGATCTCGTCACGCTCGAGAATACGCGCGATTCGAACGATCATTACGTATTCACGTTATTAAGCGCGCGAACGAAATGTAATTCTGTAATACATTTCTGTGCGCGGGATGGAACTTTTCAAAGTTCGTCCTGAATGGATTAATGAACCAAGTGACATGGGATCCCCCCCTCACTCTCTCTCTCTCTCTCTCTCTGATTGGGGCAACACTTAAGGAATCTGGCCAGTCATCTTTACCTTCGTTTGTCGTCGTTCTGAACGAGCAACGAGCCGCGTCCTGACCTTTCTCTCTTCCCTCCTCTTTTTTTCGATGTCAATTCTCTCGTCGGTTCCTCCGATACGTTCAAATTCCCTCTATATCATCGGGTGAGATTGCTTTTCGAGATCGTTAATGCACTCACGTTATCGCTGCTTAATGCAAGATACAAACTGTATACTTGTGTTTATCGATGTTACTACAGTATTCCACGCAGCCTCAATTTATAACCAAAGCCTAATGTACGAATCGTGTAAAGAATTAGCATTGATTTGTTGATTGGTGAGATTTGATACATGTTTTGTATCAATGTAATACAATTTAATGTTGTAATTTTCTACCCAGCCTTACAATTATCTTCATATAATACCTATACTTTTATCATAATATGTCATAGCAATAATTTATCATTATTTTCTTTATTAATTAATATCGATTAAGCTGCTAATTACGGACTCGGCGATAGGATCGTGTTACGGAGGAAAGAGAAGAATCGCTCCTCCCCACTACATCTTATACGGAATAAAACTTGGAGCCGGTAAATTCTCGCGATATTACTTTCCTTAGGTGCATTCAATCAATGTCCGCCAACGTGAAAAATGTATTTCGAATCGGAGAAAGCAAAAGGACCGGCGAAACTCGGAAAATTTCATAGATCATTGGCCATCGCCGAATGCAAGAGAGAAGTTATCGGGAATTTCCCTTAAAAGATTTCCTTTGAAGTCTAATACACATGCGAAACAAGTCATAGCTTTTACAATGAAAAGTAGAAAAATTGCAAATTATTCTCATGTTCTTCGGAACACGAAGCAGCGTTCGCTGACGACTTTTATTTCCTTCCTCTTCCTTAATTAAAACCGACGTCGATGAACTCACCAGTTCTAGAAACTGAAAATTACATATGTGGAGATGGGCGTCGCGTATTTCAGGTTTAGCGCTAAACAGCGTAAATGTGCCGGAGCAAAATGCAAGAAGGCAACGTACGGGAGCACTCGCGGCAGTTCGCCGGCGATGTCGTGGGCAAAAATACGGCTAGGTGAAAGGACGTAAAAGGGAAGCGCGCGAAAGAAAGCGCACGAGAAGGGAGCCGAGGATCCTTCGCCCTGATATCATTGCGGCTCATCTTCCTCGTCCCTTTTTCTCTCTTTCTCGCCGCGATTATACAATCGACGTTAGCCCCCCCGTCCCCCGGCCCCCTACCTTCTCCACGCGCGCATACGCACACGGACGGAGACGGTAGAGCCACACAGGCGTGCGTAACAAGAACGACATGCCTCGCGCGACGTGTGCGCTCTCGTAGTGACAATGTAAGTGGAGTCTTCGGCGAACGTCGGCCACCTTCGTCGGCCGACTCGATTCGGCGAGGGAGAAGGGAACGGCAAAGAGGGCGAATTTATCTCGCGGGGACCCCTCGCGCGCGCGGCGGGGTCCGGTATCGCGGGGGTGGGGATGTCGCGGTGCGGGAGAGAGAGAGAGAGAGAGAGAGAGAGAGAGAGAGAGAGAGAGAGAGCGCAAGAGAAAGATGTGGCGAGACACATGGACCGATTGCAGAATCGACGAAGACGGGAATGAAGAGAGAGGGATGGCGAAAGGGAGGGAACGAGGAAGGGGGCGAAGGGAGCGAGAGGGAACCGACGTGTATTTAGCATTCCCCATACCGGCACAGCGTCTCGTTAGCTGTCTTCTCTCCCTCTCTCCCTTCCTCCCTCTCGCTCTCGCTGCCTCCGCCGGTCTTTCTTCGTTGATGGAGCACATAGAACGCGGGTACGAGTCCGTAAGATCCGACGGGGTGGGTGCAGGGGTGAGAGGGCGCGCGCGGAGAGGGAGGCGAACGAACGTCACTCGAAGCTGGGGATGCTGGGTAGGCGTGGACCACGGACCACCCTGTCCACAGCGGCTGGAGGGGAGACCACGCCACCGCGGCCGTCGAAAGGGGGGAGGGCGGACGGGCGAGAGGCATCGAGGGGTGACGAAGGGAGGGATGAGGGGCGCCGTGGACAATAATAATTATTATACACGCCGGAGTTTTGCAAATGCTGTCCTTCGAGGGTGGCTGGCGACGTGGGGAGGGCAGGAAGGGAGGTCGGTGGACGGAGTAGGTGCCGGGAACGGCCGCCCGCTATCTCGCCCGGTCGCAAGCGGGGGAGGCAGAGGAAGGGTGAGAGGCGAGGCGCGACGGGGGAGGCGAGTGATTCTTAAACGGGATCGTTATGCGAGTCTTTCCCGTGCTCTCTACCTTCTCTCCCGTGCTCTCTCTACGATTGCCTCGTTCTCCCTCCCCTCCTATATTTCTTGCTCTTCCCTCATTCCCCACCCCTGTCCCTTATATACTTGGCCGTTCGCTTCACCCCCTTAGACCTACCAGCGCGCCCCTCAGCCACCCCCTCGCTGCACGGTGGACGTATAGTAAGTGGACGACTCTGTGAATCCGTATTGGGAGAAAGTCTACGTATACGTATGCGCAAGATCAACATTGTGAGTGCGTGTATCTGTGTGTAGCGCCGCGCAGATCACACGTCACATATCGAGTCTCGAGAGCAGACGCAGCCCCTTCCGTCTGCCCCCTTCTGACCTGACGAGACGTCCACGAGTGGAGGAAGCCCTTCCTTCCCTCGCCCCTCGCTTCGTCTCGTTAATTTTGTCGATTTCGTCGGGACGTCTCGAGATTCTTTCATCTTTCTTATCCTTCACCTATTTCTTCATCTACCGTATCTTTATCTCCTCGTATTTCGTTTAACAAGGAAAATTGCGATAAATGTAATCCGTTGCAAAATTGCAAAATATGGAGCCACTTTGTTAATGTAATTCCATCTTAACGGAATTCTTAAGTGAAATCTAAAAGGTCCCGTGTTAGCTTTTACATTTAATATAAGGTGGCGCGTTTTCGTCCCAGATCAATCCAAAAATTCTCGGCAACGGAGAATCTTTACGATTTTCCACGCAATTCATCGACGTCGGTCAATCTCCTCAGCGATTTCGCGGGCGTTTTAAGAGCGTCGCCTAACGCGGTTGAAAAATATATCCAAATCGCTTTATTCTTGTAACGTGACAACGAGGGCGATCGTTAATTTCGGCCGAGGCCACGCGACGTCGTCGGATTTTCCAAGCGGACGGGAAGTCGAAGAGGACGAGACGCGCGCTATTCGCCAGGGAAATATACACTTTTATAACTCGTTTCTCTCCACGCCGGCACTGGCAAATCCCTCTCTTGACGGGGACATTTCTGAATTTTAGACGCTTTAAACATCGTGATTTGGCGTACGAGCGTCGTGCGTACTGCCCGTGTGTCGTAAAAGAAGTCGACGGAAAGAGAGGAAGGTGCCGTTGATCTTTGTTTGAGGAAATCGTGTAAGTTTCTTCCTCCTTCGAGATGTTCAAAAAGTCATAATCACGTCAAGGATGCGAGTTTTTTATATTATTAACCGTATCCAAATTGTATCTTTGCGATTACGTATCCTATCGCGTTAAGGTAAAATCGAGCTTAGGAAAAAGAAATGCATAAAAAAAAGACTGATTTAGGGGGGAATCGGAAGTTTGTAACCGGAAGTAATTAAATTGAAGGCGAGATTTGCGAATTTATTTCAGGGAAGGGAATAAATGAACACGGTTCTCCGTTTAGGTGTTATTTATTACTATATTTGAGATGTAGAAAATTAATTTGTAATATAAAATTTATTAAAAATATAAGAGTTTTCTGTCATTGAAAACAAGCCCGAAAATTTCGAGTGTCTCGCTTTTTGTCACAATTTCGTGGCTTCTAAGGCCCAGTTCCACAATCTCCAGTTAACTTAACCGGCCGGTTATTCCATTGGAATTGACCAATCGCATTTGTCGTTAAGCAAAATTCAACAAATGCGATTGGTCAATTCCAATGGAATAACCGGCCGGTTAAGTTAACTGGAGATTGTGGAACTGGGCCTTAGAAAGCAATTTACTATTTTCTGGTCTAGTTTTCACTCAAAACACTTTGCTCTGCAGATTGAGCCTAAAATAGACCATTAGAAAAATAGACCATTAGAAAAATGTTATTACAAAATGGTAACCACATAAACGTAAAAATCGACGTTATATATAACAATAACAAAACAATTTTTATAAACTCCGTTGCAGGTTCAGTCAATAAAGATGTATGATAAATATCTCCTGTAAAGCTCAAGTCGATATTTGTCTTCGTTTTCGAGTAACTCTGGTAAAACTTTTGAAAAATGCTGTTTTCAGGTTTGTTAGAAAACCCTTGTATTTTTTATAAGTTTTGTACTACAAATTAATTTTCTACATCTCAAATATAGCAGTAAATAACACCTAAACGGAGAACTATTGTTAATTTATTCCTTTCCTTGAAATAAACTCGCAAATTTCGCTTTCAATTTGATTATACAAATTTCCGGTCTTCCCTTAAAAGCGTTAAACTAGACGCGGATGTATAGATTTATATAAATTTAAAGTAATATCGTAATCGCGCGGCGTATTCTCATCTCACTTCGAGTCCCGGCCACTTCGAAGACAACTGCCCAAGAACTAAGGCGACTTAAACTTAAACTTGGCCGTTCCCGAAAAGCATCTTTATCCCACGACGGTTGGGAGGACACGCTGGCGCGGGTACGTGAATCAGGGGATTTATTATTTAGCCGGACATATTTAGCGGCGCACGTAGTAGACAGGGACGTATCCTTCCTCCACGAGCTGCGCGCTCGTTTCGGCACGTACGTACACGCGAACGGCACTCGGATGCAGCGGGTGGCGTGTGCATTATGCACCGGCAGACTCGGTGGAGCCGAGTCGGCGACTTGTGCGCCTGCATGTATGCACTTGGCTGCATGCACTTGCGTCCCCGGACACGCTGATCCTCATTAGTCACCCGTAGAATGAGGATGGGAGAAATTCATTTCCGTAAACTTATAATTCGACTATACATGGAAAGAACAGTTTTGCGAAAGTATCTAAAAATTAAGCCAGATACAAATCTGAAAATAATTATGTTGAACCATCCAAAATAATTATGTAGGACGCTCAAGCATGATGATAATGCTGCAAAAAGTTTTGATATTCTAGCAGCTATTTTGGGCGTCCTACATAATTATTTTGATGACCTAACAAAATTATTTTCAGATCTGTATCTGGCCAAATTTTTAAATATTCCAGTAAAACTATTCTTTCCGTGTACGAAACATATAACTCTAAATATTCTAGTAAAAAAAAGATTTCGATTCTGATTACGAAAGCACCATTAATCCTTAGAGAGCCGCAGAATTTTTTCTTAACCCTTTCGCCCCTATTGGGACACATATGTCCCAAGAATGATAAAAAAAATACACTGAGTCAGGCTTGTTTCAAAAACTGATATAACTTTCATTCAATTATTCATTTATGAAATGAAACAACCTTTTATTTTATTTTACCTTTTTACATAATCTTTTTTATTTTTATTTTTTTTTAAACCTTTTATTGTTTCTTGGACTTTCATGTATGATTTATACAATATTTTTTTGTATTTAGAATATGTTTTGCACACATATACCCAATAAATGTTTTTGCACACATATACCCAATAAAAAATTACTCAAATAATCAGTAAATGATGTTTATATGCTTTTCCAAATTTTGTTAATTCGTGCTCTTGTTTATTGAACAAATTTAAGTTTATTAAAACTTCGAGATGCAAGAAAAAAAAGTTTAATATGGTGAAAGGATTAAATAATGAAAATTTCACTCTAGGATAAAATATACAGCGTTAGCCAACAAAAAGTTTTCACCCTGTTTTTTGTAACCGATTGATTTGTGCGAAATATGCGAAACACGTAAATTTTGCTCTTAAAGGGAATGTATAATTGTGATAAATTCAACCGTGCTGTTTTATTCCCTTGATTAGAGTAGCTATCCTTTTAAAAATTTTGGATATAGTTCCGAATGACCCCTGCTCCCGATTGATTTATAATTTTACACATAAATTCTATTCAATATGAGAAATAAATTGCACATAATCCCAACTTCGGGAAATGAAAAAAAATTTACTTCGTATACATACATATTGTAGATCCATCAATTGCACATTTGAGTAAATGCCTGAGAGGCTCCGCCCAAAAAATATAACTCAACCCAAACCAATTTCGTGTGGTGGGTGGAAAAGTGTATGCGTGGAGGTAGCAGGTTCCTCCTGCGTGCGTGCGTGCGTGCGTGCGTGCGTGCGTGTGTGTGTGTGTGTGTGTGTGTGTGTGTGTGTGTGTGTGTGTGTGTGTATGAGACTCGTCTATTTAGTAATATATTAACATACCTTTCTGATATTTATATAAGTATCTTAAAAACTATACGAGACCGCCGATTAAGTTATAAGGAAAAGTTACTTAGAATCATGTCCTTGACAAAATATGTCAAGGTCAAAGTCATCCGAGCTATGTAAGTTTTTCTAAATATTTACCATATTGGAAAAAATTTTTTTTCATTTCCCGAAATTTGGACCACGCACACTTTATTCCTCGCATCGAAAACAACGTATGTGTAAAACTCCAGGTCGATCGGGAGCAGGGGTCATTCGGAAGTACACCTAAAATTTTAAATGGAAAGAGATCAGATTGAATGGCTTACAAGATCATCTGATTTTTTTGTATTAAGTTCTTTTCTTTGGAGACACTTGAAAGTAAAATTTATGTCACAATGTCGGATTCCATACAAGATCTATGTCAAAAGATAGAGGATGATGTCGTAGAATAGCATCGGAAATGTTTCAAAATATCCGCAACAGCTTTGAACAAAGACTTTATTATTGTATGGAGGTTGATAGACGATATTTCAAAGAATGACTAAAGTAAATTTTTCTGTAAATTGCGAAATTTCAGTTTTCAATGCCTAGGACTTCCAAATGCGATTTCTTCAGAAACAATCGCCCAAATAAAAAAGAGAACCAGACAGTTGTAAAATTTTTCAAACAATGTGTTACTTGACTCATATTGCCATTTAATATTTTTGAAAGGGTAGCTAGGCTCTAATCAAGGAGATGAAGTAGCACAGTTGAATTTATCACGATTATACATTCTTCTTAAAAACAAAATTAGCGTATTTTGCACAAATATATAACATATATACTTCGCACAAATCAGTCGGTTACAAAACAATAAGGTGGGAAGTTTTCGTTCGCTTACCCTGCATATGTTTAACACTAAAGCTACCGACAATTTATATATATACCTATTTCTACCGAACCGGATTATACGTATATTAAGAAAAAGTCGTGAAGTCAATTGAGGAAAAGCGATAACATTGAATGCAGAATTTTTAATCAAAAGTTTAAAAACGGTCATTTGACCGACGGTGGTAGGTTTAGTGTGAACATATAATCGGATACAAAATATGACACTGATTTCGAGACGTTATAACGTCTTGCGGCCCTCTAAAGATTCTCATCGTGCTTGATTGTGCTATCATATATTTTTAATACAGAGCAAAAAATATTTCTTTAGTAGTCAATTGTGAAAACTTCTTGAACTTAGTATTTGATTTAATTTAGCATACTAAATTAATTTTCATGTTACGTCACCATGTTACCATGTTCTATAGAATTAACAATTTATTAAAGCGATGCTAAATTATATCTTTAATATTATTGTCGAGATGATAGAATATATAGCTGGTTGGTATATTATCGATTATGATTGCTCTGCGATAGTATACTTTTTCAGTCTACTAGTCTCACCCGTTCCGCAGTACGTCGTAGTTCGCACGCAACGAATACGCGAATCATTACAGTAATGCGAATTTATGTAAGGCAATATGATTGATAGTTGGTAAAACCGTGTAGAAAAGAAAAAAATAGAGCGAAGCAACAACGCTGTATCATTACGCGCATCGCGTGTATTGCAAAGCTAAAGGGTGAATTTTAAAGAGACTCTTTCTTGGAGCGACGCTGCTTTTTCATCGCGTTTGCTTGGCGTTTCCCAGAAAGAATGGATTAATACGCTAGTAACAAGGCTTGTTATTGTTGCACGAAAAACTCTGTACTTTAACTGTTATCTGGCGCGTACAACCGTATATTCTAGCATACATCTGTGAATCCGCGGTGTGTTTACATCGTATACAAAATATTGCACACGCCATAATATTCGATAAGGAATCCTTCCCCCAAATCTTCTCGTGCATTTATCGATATAACAGAATACTCTTTTTCCGTAATCGTATCGTGTGCGAAGTAAGATTTAAATAAATAAAGGAAATATCTCCATTTCTTGTAGGGAAGATACCACATATTTTCTTTAAGAGATTTGAGATATGATACTGCTGTTTTCACCTTACAATTTTCCGGTAATTATGCTCTACCGTGTTCTACTATGTGCAAACAATAAAGTGGCTCCAATAATGGATGTTAATTGACTTGTTTGGTGTAGCAACCCCGCATTTGTACGCGTTTATATACAGTTCTACGAAGACAATATTGAGGCAAATCGATATCGCGCGACTAATGCGCGTGCCAGTTTCGATAGCGAGCGATAGTACAGTATAATTTGCTGCTGTTATAAAAGAAAGTACCCCGTAATTTGTTGTAATTAACTATGCAGTATTATGTAACGATTTAAATCAGCTATATTATTAATACTTTCAGTTAAATAAAAAATAGAAGGAACATCATTTTTCTTAGAAAGAAAAGCAACTATTTTATTTTTTAATATACAAATGTGATAAATAAATATTTTAAAAAATATATATATATACACATGCACAAGATGGGCCGAGAAAAGAGTGATTCTGCAACTCAAAATAAGTCGAAACAATAAAATAAATTTTTCTCGGGAAAAAGACCTTTAAAAGTTAATCGAATATGAAAAATTATTCTTGCATTTAAAAAATTAAAAGAATACGTTAGAAATAATCCATTCTAATTTAATTCGCAGAAATACAACTTTGTATATGACAAAACAGTCAACAATATCTCAAAAAAATAATAACTATGTAAAAAATAAAATTATTCTTCACCTCACACAAATTCACTCATTTATCTTAAGAATCAACTGATTGAATTAGTTAGTCCTGATAGTAAACAAACCATTGTTTACTATCCAGATTGTCTGTAGTGAGTACCGTAACGTCAAATATCAATCAAGTGCACGCGCGTACTCGATTGACTTTCAAAGTTCTTTTTCTCGAAAACGAGGCCTTATTCGAAAAAAGATTTATTCTATTATTTTAACTTATTTTGAGCCGTAAAATCAGCACCTTCTCGATTGTACCACGTATTTCAACCTACCCTGTATACATAAAGTTTCAAAAATTCAATATAAAGATTGTCGGACTTTGTTGGCGTGTGATCGAAACAACCTATATCTCTTCCTAAGACAATTAAACAAGCCTTTAATTACGTCAGAGAGAAAGGAATATAAAGACACGAACAGGGAAACACCCCTTTCGCGGCTACGGGAGGACGCGAAACCGCCCCTTTCCTGACGCGCGTCGCTCCCGGAAAGAGTTAATGAGTAATTAACAGAGCGCAAACGCGCGCCGGCGCGGCGCGGCGCGGCGCCTCGTCGCGCGGTCCGGGAATAATCCCTCAGGGTACCGCCTCTCGCCGTCCTCGTAATTACTGGTCATAACCGAGACCGAGAGACAGAGCGAGATCCTGGGTCGGGTCGAGTCGAGTCGAGTCGGTTTCCCGAGAGGGTGGACGAGGCGGCGCCGATACGGCTTTTCCGCTCGGCGCGCGAGAACTCGCGCCTGCGCCCCGCTGTTAATTACACGGGAGAGGGTTGCCAATCGGAGGAAAAGCCACCCCTCGCGCAAACGCGCTAATGATAATTACTGACCAATTGGGCCGACACCGCCGCGCCGTCGCGGACCAATCGCAGGATGCTGTCCGGAAAGAAAGGAAAAGCGAAAGAGAACGGAGCAGAGTCGGGGATGGCTCGGGGTGGCTCGAGGGTGGTCGATCGCGAAAACGACAATCTCAAACGTACAGAAAGTTGCCGACAGTGATGTCATGGGAAATTTAAGAAATTATAGGAGAACTGCCGGAAAATACAATTGTTACTGAATTAGTTTGACGTAACGTTATTATCTTTAAGCAACAATAACAATAAGAAAAACTACTAGAGATATCCAATTATTTGTACCTTTGCAATTTGTAAATTTATCAAAATATATCAATGTATTTTTAAAGTGTGCGTTAATATTCACAGGTCAGTTTCTTTCACGAACGACTTATTGGAGACTATATTGGAGACTGGGACAGTTTCGGTCTCGCGGAACTGCACTTCCGTCGAGCTGCGTTTAACGCCGTCACTTTTCCTTTAACGCCGGCAGTACGATTTTTACAGCCGGCGACGAGGTCGATGCATCCGGAAAAGTGCATATTGCGCGTTACGCGCTATCCAATGAGTGGCGAAGCGGAATGTAACGCTCCGCGTTTCGCTCTTACTGTCGCCCACCTCCCGGTAATTCCTTCCTGGTAACACGTGTGCTACGAGCGCGGCGGCTCGTTTCCGGAAAATTACCGGTTCGACCGCCAGCGAATTAGGAAAAAAAGGAGGAAGCTCGGCCCGGTCCCCGCGCTTATTATCCCACGTGGCTTCTTTTCGCTCATTAAAATCAAATTTACCTCGTGGCGCTTGAACGCGCCATACGTGTCCGCTCGTTTGTCTCGTATTCGGCGTATAGCGAGAGACACGAACATACGTGACAGATACACTGAGAAAAAAGCATGGTTGCAATTACCATACACGGAGAGAATTTTTCGTTATATTTTGCCGCAAAATTCACTACAAATTTTACTAGGTTTGGTAATAAGTTTGGAACAACTTGGCAATCTGTCAAATATTATTGGTAACGAAAGGAATTTCTGAAATATGGAAAAAAACATTTTATAAACATAATAAAAATTACCAAGCAGATTGTAACACCCGACACGAAAAAAACCGAGAAACATCGGACTTAGCCAATAAATTACCATGCTGCATGGTAAAATTATCATGAGCGACTAAGTCAGATTGAAAATATTATGCTGTATTGTAAAATTTATAATAAGATATTTTACATGTTTAGCACTACTTGGCATCTATTCAATTTAAAACAATAAAGAATCATAAGATTTTAACATATTTTAAAATTATGGAAATTTTACTATGTATTTTAGTAAAATTAATCAAATATATTTTATATTTTATTGTGGTAGATATTAATATTTTTTATTGTGGTAGATATTAATCAGAGAAAATTGCATAAAAATCTTCGAAATACCATATTGTCCCGTGACTACCATGAATTTCAGGGTAAATTTTAAGAGAAAATTCTCTCTGTGTATAATTTATAGTTATTTTCAGCGCCAATTATATTTTTATAATTGTTTTAACCATGATTGGCAAAACATGATTGGCAAAACTATGCAAATAAAGTTATTATTATTAACAGTATAGCAGTATTGACAATAAAAAAGAACCTCCTAACCATAATTATTTTACTATGCAATTATAGTCATAAATAACTTTTTTCTCAGTGTACGAACTGTGACATGAGAACAATGTACTGAACACATTGCGTAAATCTTTTAGCGTTTGAAGTAGGTGCAGGTACATGAGAATGAGTAATAATTATCTAGAAATTGCATTACTCTTCTATTTTTAAATTGCCACTGAAAAGATGTCCATTTTTATTTATTCATTAGACCTAAAGAAATCCTTGAGAAAAAAACTGAGGATTCTAATGTACCTTGCAGTTAATGATAAATAATTTCTTACTGTAAGTTCTTCTTTAAAGAAAGATGTGACTACCGGAAGTCAAGAATCACTTAATATTCATGCAGAAAAAAAAACAATTTGTATATGAGGCTAATTGTAAGTACTTTTTCAATCCTTGCAACGTTTTAAAAATAGCAGAATATTTAGCGTACATAATTTTATTATTCGTATATTAATGAAAATTGCTTTTGCACATGCCACATTTTTCTGCGATTCACTCTTCGGATATTGAAATTTCCTACGGCGGTCCGAACCAGACACCGAGTTAATGATTTTCAAAGTAACCGTGACGAGTGAAACCTGTCGCAATCGCGCGCGTATAATTCCCGATGATGGAGTCTTTAATTGTTCTGCACCCACTTCATTATCATATAAATTCCCGTGTTTACTTTCTGTGCGGTCGCCGTTTGATGTAACGACCACCGGCTGATTTGCATAAAATTTATATTTAACGTTGAAGTAATCGAATGCGGGACAGGTATATGTCTTTAGATTCAACTTATGATATAAGAAATTAAGTGTCAGAATTTCCGTGACAGACTCGGTCTGAGAGTTCATATTTCATGATATTTTATCTCTCACAATACATCAATTATTATTAACGTATAGGTATGTATCATTTTATTGTTATCAAACGTAACGATGCATTAAATTAAATTCTTCGAAAATTGCTATGTCTTTATTGTAATGGTGTTGGAGTCGTATTAAGAATTGTTGCGCATTATCGGAGCCATCATTCAATGAATGGTTTTTGTTGCGAAACATTTATATGCAATAGCAATTAAGATAACAAAAAGGTCAAAATACGAACAAAACAAAGATATCCGAGATAAGGTAATATAAAATAATTTAATCTTTGACTTAAATCGTCTCATATTTATTGACCATAGTCAGACATTCGCTTTTTTATTGTTATTTTCATTTATACGTATGCTTGCTCTAATGTTAACACTAAAGCTACCGACAATTTATATATAGGTACCTATTTCTATCGAACCGGTCAAATGACCGGTTTTTAAATAAAAGTTTTATTTTTTCCAATTGAATGTAGGAAATATGTTTATTAGAAGAAACAAAAGAAGAAGAGAGATAGATATTGAAAAATTGATTATACGTATATTAAGGAAAAGTCGTAAAGTCAATTGAGGAAAAGCGATAACATTGAATGCAGAATTTTTAATCAAAAGTTTAAAAACGTAATTTGACCGATGATGATAGTTTTAGTGGTAGCTTCTTATTGACCTTATACTTCTGTTTTTCGCTCTTCTATTTTCTTTTTCGGTTTATTTTTAATTTTAATTTATAGGTATTAATTTGTTTGAATATCATGTATTTCGTCCTAATTTATATCTATATATATATTTCAACTATCGTTATGATTTCAGTTTTTTTCTATTCATCTTTTATCAACTTGTGTGATTTACTGATAAAGACTTATTGCTAGTATAATCGAAACGTCTTATCAAACTACGAATAAATGTTTATATTTCTACATCTCGGATATCTTTGTTTTGCTCGTTTCTTGACCCTTTTTGCTTTTTTAATTGCTAGAGCATATAACGAGCTTTATTTAAATATTAATCAGTTTTGTTAAGCTATATGCAAGCATCCAAATACAGTTTAAATAGTCCATATTAATAGAAGTTAATATTAATAAAAATATTAATAAAGAAATTAATATTAGAAAGAAAAATAAATAATTCATTTTATATCACACGATAAAAAAATCATATATATATATCTAGATTTAGCGAATAATAATCTTTGTCGAATGACTCTCGAAGCCATCGCTAGAGCGAAGCGGATCATCCGTACGTGGAGAAAAGAAGTCGGGGGTCCGGTCACCCTTTAGAAGTCAGGTTCGGATAAGAGGGGAGGTCGAAGAGAAGACACGAAGGTAACAGGTGGTGCGCGGAACTAAATACCCCCTTCTCTCGTTCGCTCGCTCGATTGCCCCACCATCGGGGGACTCTCATCGGTCCCATACGGGTTGAGGCCCTAAGACAAAAACTAGCTACTGGGTTCCGTCTGTGGCCGCGGTACCTGATAATCCCCCTCGCGTCCTCCGCTCCCCCCGTCGACTCGACCACGCTAGAATCTCAGCACGTCATTTTCTCCTCTTCATTTTCTTTTCATGAGTCGGCTACCGAATGATTAACCCTTTGACTGGCGCTCGCGCTATCAATCTGTCCGTTCCGCTAATTCGCGATTTTATAATTTTCTTCATATCGCGTTGATATCAGAATGTTTTTTTGTTCAACGCTTCAATTATGAGCCGGTAGCTCTACTTCTGTTCCGTTTTTATAATCGCAAACAATAACTCGCAGCATGAAAGTAATATCATACAGAAATAATAATTAGTTATCGCGTTCGCAACGTCTGTTAACAGAAACATTTTTCCACTTTCTTGATCCTTACTTCTCGTAATAAAACTCGGATTGAAAAAAAAGGAAGGAAATATTTTCCAGTTCTTCTACAGTACGCATTCCTTTATTTTCTTACTTCTGGCAGCAATCACGATCTCGTCGCACCACTCGCGTCGCTCCTTTTTCTCGTGGCTAATTAAATTTTTCACGATAAAATTGCAGCTTCCTCGGCGCGCCGACTTGCGGATAAATCCGACGAGAATCGAGAGATAGACCGACCGTGCGAGGGACAACGGGCGCGAAATTACACGTCGGGGCCCAAGCCGTCTCCCTTATTAGACGATCGAAAAGCTCAAATCCGGGATGCATTCGCGTTTTGTCTGTGTGCGCGCGCGCGTTCCCTCGGCAGCGAAATGATAATATTAGAACGAAGAGCGGCCGAGCCGGTAATTACGCGTAGTCCCGCGGGAGAGGCGGTGGTATATAACCACCGAATTTGCATCGAGATACAATCGGAGAAACGGGGAGAGATCCCTCCCTCCCTCCCTCCCTCCCGCCCCCCAACCCTTGTGCGTCGGGAGAGATTTCCGGGACCGGCAATTAGCAGTAATAACCTATCCCGCGCGCCAATCAATGTTAATTGACATCGGCCAGAGCGGACCCCGCTAAAGTACGCGAAAGCCCCCCGGAATTCTATTCGTGCGCGGGGGGGCGCACCTGCGCGCGTTCGCCAATCCGGCGAAAATTGCGCGCAATTTGCGCGAAAATAAAATCAAAATGTGAACGGGGCACGACGAACGGCGGATTCGAAAAGGCTCCGCGTGCTGCTCCGCGGAGGAAGAAGGGGGGGAGGGAGGGAGGGAGGGAGAGGCCCCCCTTCGTTCTCGCCAGCGCAGGGCGGATGCACGCTTCGAGTGGCTAATTTTCTTCCTTCTCTTCGCTAGCCCCTCTCACCCCGCCGCCGCCGCCCCCTTCCCACCTCGTTCCTCCCGCCACCTCGTGATTTCCCGTCCTCCTCTCGCGGGGTATCTCTCCTCTCCTCGCCGAGGACGAAACGACCAGCGCTTTGATGGAGGACATCTCGCCGCTAATTATGATTAATTTGTGAGACGAGCGAGCGAGGACCTCGAACCCGGCAGCTACCGGGGGCGCAGGGGATCAGGGGATGCGGGAGGTGGAGGGAGGGTGCGGAGAAGAGGAGGGGAAGGGCCGGGGGAGAGGACGTAATTAATATTCTCAGCGGGACGGCGTTGCAACGTCACGTGAACGTCACCCAGGTGACTCCGTCGACGATTTCCCCGTTCCGAGTCCGGGAGAGCTTTCTTTCGGTCCAATCGTACGCACGGCCGCTTTGCGCCGCGTAATTACGCGTTCGATATAATTGCGCGATGATTATTCACGACTGGTTATCCCGCGCGCCTTTAATGCACGCGTTATTAGACGCGAGCGAAGGCGCGGAGTCACAGGCGAACGCACGATTATTCAGATATATGCGAGAATCACGCGCGGCGGTGCATTTAACCTCGTAGTGAATCCCTCGTTCCGCGGATTCTCGGATCCGCGGATCGGCGAGGTCGACGTCGAGTTCCTCAAGGATTCCCCGTAAGTAAAATTCGGCAAACACACGGAAAGAACGGCTTTGCTGAAATATCTAAAAATTTGATCAAATACACATGGTGGCCACTAAAAAGAGCGAAAAAAATTCCCTGACTTTTCCATGACGAAATTATAATTTTTCCCTGACTAAAATTCAAATTAATAGTCAAGTGCCAATACGAATAACTAATTAATGAAGCTCCGAATTAAAACATGTTTACAATTATCTGCTTAATGGTGATGGAAAATTGTACTTATACAACTAAGCCACAGAGATTAACATCAGGATTGATTTTTTAAAAATTTTGTTGCATAAACGTTTACAGCAAACATTACTCACATTTGGTCAATAGTTTTATTAACATTTTTTTGTATTTAAATCCAACTACAAACGTACATATTAACTAGATAGAATATCTTTTATAGAAACTAAAAAACTTAAACAACAACAAGGAACTTTGGAACTTTGGAATAAACAGTAGCGTATAAGCGCTGCGCGGTGCACAGCGCTCATTAAAGAGATGTACCCGGGAAGCAATTTTTCTTTTACCGAATTTATAAAAATGCCGCTTGCGCATACGAAATATTTCGACGTAAATGTACTTCAATTTTCAACATTTTATTTTGATTAATTAAGAATTCCCACCATGTGAAAAAAAATTATTCTTTGAAGAATTATTCTTTGGTTCTTTAATTGTGGAGGACGTTTCCCTGACTAATTAAAAAATTCCCTGTTTTTTCCCAAATTTCCCTGACCATTTTTTCAATTCCCTGACATTTCCCTGATTTCCAGGTTTTCCTTGACCAGTAGCCACCATGAATATACAGATTAAAAATAATATAGTTAGACCATTAAAAGTAACTAACAATAAGTAGGACACTCAAGCATGATGATAATGCTGCAACAAGTTTTATTGTTCTAGCAATTATTTTGAGCGTCCTACTTATTGTTATTTATAGTTACTTTTGATGGTTTAACACAATTATTTTCAGATCTGTATCTGGCCAAATGTTTAGATATTTCAGCAAAACCATTTCTTCCATGCACGTTGCAAAACAAATAAATGCAGAGCAAACAAAGGTACAATCGTCGGCTCTATATATTAATTTCACGGACGTGCATTAATTTCTTCATTCTACAGATACCTCGTTATATCTCGAGTTGATGGTTTGTGGATTTATTTCCCCGAGTATGAATATTTTATTCATGTAAATGTGCGTACCTATAAAGCGTATTCAAATGAAACAGCTTCCTCCGAATGGGTTAATAGGCACGCGATACGATCTCGCGACAACGATCTCGCTTGTTTAATGCACGTGTTATTAGGCGAGTGAAAGCGCCTCTGTATATAAGATTATAAGAGATTGCGATTGTTCAAATCTCAAATGGCGTACTCGTATTTTATTTAATTCTTAATGGACTTTATACCCGATATCCAGCTTGAGTCTCGAATTTCATTAATTCCAAGATGCGATCTTGAAAATCACGAATCTCTGATTTTATAAGCATTTACATTTATAATTGATTTTACAACAATCACACTTTTTATATCGTTATCATATTAATGTTTTACACATTTACAATTCATATATCAGTGTGAGAGCAAAAAGGAAAAATGTGTGTGTGGTCTGATAAAAATAAAGTTACTAACTCTGGCTGGATATTCAATATAGTTGCGCGATCATTATTCATAATTGGCCAGCTCCTTTCTTTAATGCTCGCATTGTTAGATAATAGCGTTTCTTGGATTTACAAAGGAATGCAATATCGTGAGGATTCCGCGCGATAAAGGAGTATTCATGATTAGATTAAGCATGTTGAGAACACGGCGGAAATTAAAATTTCAAACAAATATACGTTACAAAATTGGACGGATATTGTCGGCGATATCATTACAGTTTTCATAATCTTATTTCGATTTCTTGCAGTCCCGCAATGTACCGTAATTGTACGCTCGATATAATTGCGAGCAATTATTGTTAATTACTGTTTAATATGAATTAAATTGTTCTGACGTCACGCGGCGAAGGTTTGATCATTTTTCGAATCGCGTGTGACTGTAATTACGGGTCGAACGTAATTACGAGTAATTATCGGTAATTATTTAGTAATCCGAGGTCGATTGTCGCTCGGTGGAATTGAAAAACCATTTATAAACTTCTGACAAGGAAATTCTTCATAATCATCGATTTCGCGAAATTATACTGGGCTCGACAGGTACTGTGCTACAAAGTATAATTATTAAGAATAATTTCGAGGAACGTATTCATTAATAAAAATTTCAAGCTTACAAAAAGATAGAGTAATTTTCTCAATACTAATGTACATGAATAAAGCTACAGATACAGAAAGTTTATATCTTCACGGAATTACAATTGCGATATATATAGAGGTTCATTATATATATATTTATTTTATTTATAGTTATATCGAAATTGAGTACGCATTCTGTACGAAAACGCGTGACCGGTATTATTGACTCGCAATGCGGTATATCGGTGATTATTACACCAATCAATTCGCGTCCGAAGGAAGGGAGGGCCCGTGATGGCGTGGCGAAAGGGTTTAATTACGTGCGTCTCGGCGATGACGAAGACAAATACCTAAGTGTGATTGCCAGTAGTAAACTCGTCGAGTTTTCGATCAGCTGGTACCACCGTGACTAAAGTTCCTCGACGTGCCGGCCGCGATGCGAGAACGATGCCCGTTACCGCCTGGACGTGATTGAGTTGCACCGGATTCGGAAAGATCGTTTTGTGTCATAGCGTCGACGATTCAATGAAAAAAAAACTTTTGTTTCTCGACTATTGAATTATTCTTCCCTCAACTAGCGAACGCGAACGTAGATTACTTCGCGCTTTTGCGGCACATTGCCAACGATTGGATTTAAATTTGTATTTCGCGATACTTTAGATATTGAAGCTGATATTTCTTTTACAAGTTATACATACTTCTATAATTTATATTCTGTGTTAATTAAAATCAATTATATTAAATTTATATATTTCGGTCTTAAATACACTCTCTTCTGTCCTTTTAATAATAATTATATACTTTCCAGTTTATTTAATTATAATCCAAAACGGCGAATTATTCTTTCGCAAAGTCATGTAGATCGAATAAAAAATTACCATAAATGAAAAAAAGAGATAAAATATTGAAACACGTTTACAAAAAAAAATTTGCGAAAGGCACTAAGAAAAGTTTTCGAGACATCACAAATATCGACTATCCGTGAAGAATCGAATTTCCAATATACGCGCTCTCGAAAAGCTTATTAATCTTCGTTAACCGCGGCCCATTTTTAAATTCGCATCCCCGAATATCCGGCGGCTCAAGGGCACACCTCCTTAGGCAGGACTGTCGATCCTCTACGCTTTCGCTCAGCAATCTGTCTCTCGAAGCCGACAGCGGCGGTGTCACGCCTAGTAGCCGCGGCTAGCCGCGTCGGGAGAGAAATTTTAATAAACGGTTCCCCGGGTTACCGATGCCCGCATACACACGTAACACGCACGTACGGCGGCGAGGTGTGGAGGTGTTGCCCCGTTGCCTGGTAGCCGGCAGGACGACGCGGCCGGGGGAGAGAGGTTAATCACCCACGCTGGATTTTAATAAACGGTTCGGGGGGCAAACAAAGCTGGCCATCAATAACCACGGCGCTGCCTCGCTCTATCTCTCTCTCTCTCTCTCATTCTCCCGTTCCGTCTCTCTTCCTCCATCCCGGCACCGGGGGCCCCCACGGCCCACCTCGCCGCCTGACCGACCCGCGGCCATGCCAGGGCCTTTGCCACCAGCTTGTCGAGTCTCGCAGCGGACAGCGATAGGCGGAGATTGTATCTCCGTGGTTATTAATTAACCGGCGAGAAGGGAAGGCCCCCTTTCATCACCTCGCAAACGATCTCGCCTTCAGCGAGAGAGGGCCCTCGGCCTTGCCCTAGCATATAGATAGCATATACAGCCGCAGCCCGGGGACCTCTTTGATACAAATACTCCGATCTTTGCGTATATGTATGTACTGGGGGACAGATCATTACGCATACGAGAGTGATAGCTATCGAAATTATGCATTGTAGATGTTATTAAGCATCACGGAGATTCTACGAGTACCGAACAAGGCGCGATCACGCGACGTTCTCATTTGCATTATTTTGCTATACTCTACATCGAAACGCACGAGACGGAATATTAATTAAACGCGGACAGTGTTACTGTCTGTGATTATGTTTTACTTTTTATTCAGGAAACTATGAAGCAAGATAAATATGTTTGCCTCACGAGCAACTTGTATTTCGTGTTACCTTGAAAGAAAATTTCTAATTTTTATCTTTGTATTAAGAAGATATCAGAAGTACATACAGATAAGCAAACCTGGAGTACCCCTCGTTATCAACTGTTTAAAAATATACCTACTTGAATTACATTAATAACTGCGCGTGAAAATGGAAGATTTACGTTCTTTTTATTATAGGCAATGAATGTCGACGACAAACGTCTTCCTCGTGGAATTCGTAGAGGAAGTGAAATCGGATCCAGCAAGATTCGCGCGTCGCGATATCGAGATATCTCGCGGAAAAATCAATACGAAACGGCGTAATGGGCACTTACCCGTTTATGGACGTTCGACTGATGAACCAGGATAACGCCGACCTGGCTAACGAGTGCCAAGCCTGCAGGGGCAGCGAGTCGGATCTCTCCGTGGATCTCACGAGGAAAATTTCGGCGGCTTTGTCGGGCTGGTCGGCGTTGGGACCGGTGCCGAGCGGGACCCACAAATCCAGCAGATCTTCTCTGATCTTGGTTTTGTCTACCCTGTACCACTGTAAAAATAAAAACGTAATTGTTAGCTTCGTTCTTATCTTCATCACGGTTTTGTGTCTTCGCAGGATCATTAAATAATAAATTAAATTAATGTTTATCTTTATCTTATATATCTTATACTTATATAATTTATCCTAGCGAGATTTTTGCGCAATTCTACACGAATAATGTTAAAGTACTTTCTCTCTTACTTTAGTAGTTTAGTAGATAATAAGCTAATTAATAAAAAATAATTTATATAAGTAACATGATATCGTGGTAGATGTCTTGTAAAATTTACAAACTCGAATTATTTTCTATGGTAAATTTTTAGCTTTATACGAGATTCTGTAATATCTTCATATGTAATATTATTGTAATATCTTGTAATATATTATTGTAATATTAGTGTAATATTATTGTAATATCATATGTAATATTATTGTAATATTACAATACGAGATTCTGTAATATCTTCATATATAATATTATTGTAATATCTTTATATGTAATATATTTACTGGAATTATTATTATATAATGTATCATATATAAAAAAAGCATAATGTAATCAGGGATAATAAGAACTGATTTTCTCGGAATGTTGCGTAATCTTGCAGGCGAAATTATTTGACCGCTAAAATCATCTTGCTGTACAAAGTACAGCATCAATTTGCGGGAATAAAATTCACACAAAGTCCCAGTATATATTCCATTAACGTCCCACCGGGCGGGCCGCCGAAAATGTATTTCTCGCTTCATTACGGCCGCGTATTACGGTATTAACGATACGTATATCCCTCGGTCGCGGATCAATTTTCCCCTCGAAGCTCTCACACATTTCGAGAGTTTGCGTAATTACGCGCTGCTGGGTTTCTTCCTTCATTTTTCTCCCCCTTTCGCGTCCTCTCTTGCAAAACACACATGTCGTCGACGGGAGGACACGCATCGCCGGCGCCGGGCTCGGTTCGGACGGCGCGAGGTTTCGACACGTTAATGCGCGAAAAAAATAAGAACTCACGAGGTCTTATATTTCATTAAGGCGCCGTGCGACCGGCGGACGCACGGTCGCGTCCATTGAGCATTTTTCGCTTCATTATCGGAGCCGCGTATCGCAACATTAACGATTCTTTTCTCGCCCGCCGTCCACGTCCGTGTCCTCGTTCTCGTCCTCGTCCTCGAGGAGAACCGCGAAACGCCACACAGTCCGAAAAGCAATTACGTTGACCGGTCGGCCGGTTGGTCGGTCGGTCCACCGGGCCTTGCGCTACACGACAGATATCCGATTTCACCGTCAGCTTCCGAGAATGAGAACCAATTACGCGGCCCCGGGGCATTAAGGAATCGATCTAATTTGCGCGCGCGCTCGGCGGCGCGGCGCGGCGCGGCGCGGCGCGCGGAGCGGCGGCTCTTAATGGCGAGAGAGCCGACCGATGAAATTATACGAAAATGTAATCAAGGCGCTTTTTGTCTCGTTTCGCTCCGAGCGGGGCAGGGGCGTAATTAGGAATGCTTTTGCGCCTCGCGACGGGGGACACTTGTTGCTCGCTCCGCTCCTCTCCCGCTCCCTCATTTTCTCTCGCCGCCTCTCCCTCTGTCTCGCTCCCTCTTCCCATCCTTTTTTCCCCTTTATTTCACCCTTCCTTCCTTCCGTCCTTTTCCCGCTCGCTATCTCTCATTCTCACCCGATCGTCTCTCCTTCTCCCGTTCCTCCTCGCCTGTAAATTTCTCTCCTTCTCTCGTCCCGCTCTCGCGCGGCTCTCCGGTAGTCGAGAGCTCGAAAAAGGATGAAGGAGCCGGCGGGGGAAAAAAAGCCGGGAGATGGAAGGACCTCGCCACAGAAGGAGAGTAATTAACACCGTGGTGCCCAGGTGCGCGGCCCTAAGAAGTCGTTTATGGATCGCTCGGTTGCCGTGGCCGCGTAGCCGGCCATCAATTAGATTCTCTAATTAAAACAGTCCGCTCTTCTCGCCGCGGCGGTGCATTAACTCGGCTGCCCTGCACGAAGTCCCACCGATCGACTTTGTCATCGTCCACCGGGCGGAGGCGCGACGGATCGTCGCGTTTCTTGTTCGAGGGCCGATGCGAGCAGCTTGCCCGGCATTCGTTAAGAGACCCGCGATATAACACCTCGAGTTACTTACTTACGGTATGAGAATGTCGGACTTTCGCAAAACGCGCTCCCGATCGATGCCGGATGAGTAATCGTGTTTCGCACACGGCCTTCCTTACATCTTTCATGAAACCTTTTTGGATGATTCAAAATATTTCCGTAATGCACAATGAATCGCGAAATTTAACATAAGCGAACGTAATCTTACTTGTAATTGCACTTTTGTAGTTTTCATTCGCGAGATTTTATTTCCAGGCGTGAGTTTGTTGAAGAAACCCGCGTGTAACGTCCGCCAATCTTTTTATCATTTACAATTAGTCCGAATAAAATCCCTTACGTCGTACATATAAATTAGAATAGAACACATATTATAGAATTAATAATTTATAATAATTAAATCTTCGTAAAGGGGGCAACTGAGAGTAATTGGTGCGCAAAGAATTCAATATTAGTAAATATTAGTATATTAGTCAATATTAGTATATTAGTAAATATTAGTATATTAGTCAATATTAGTATATTAGTCAACATTAGTATATTAGTCAACATTAGTATATTAGTCAACATTAGTATATTAGTCAACATTAGTATATTAGTCAACATTAGCATATTAGTCAACATTAGTATATTAGTCAATATTAGTATATTATAGTCAATATTAGTATATTAGTCAATATTAGTATATTAGTCAATATTAGTATATATTAGTAAATGAGACTGAAGCGTTCGATCGATATCTTGATGGTGTATTAATGAAGTAAATATATTCTTTACTAAATACTGAATTCTTACTTTTTCAGTTGCCCTCTTTACGAAGATTTAATTATTGTTTAATATTGAAATACTTTATAACTTGAGTTTTTTTAATAGACGTATTTGTGAGTCTATATATAGATGTCATATATAACTTATATGACATCTTATTATTTTTGCGACACATATGTATCTATGATTTATTTAGGTACATTTCATATTCTTTATATGTCTGTTATTTAATCCACTGTATCAACGCACTTGAAAAAGACCGAAACCCATGGTCGAAACGTAGTGCTTTATTATACAATACATCTGGCCAGTCAGGTCGAATTAAGTTATCAAATTTGTTGTCTTTTATTCATTTACTGGC
>NJRL01000917.1:62113-74172 GCA_003063815.1 Aphaenogaster rudis
AGATAATCTGGAATCTTATTTTCTGTACTAGGGATTTTTTTATCCCGTTTATATACATAAATAAATAAATAAATAAATAAATTTCCTCTGTTTGAATTTGTAACAAGTAAACTCCCGACAATTTCAAATAACAAGTAGTTACAAACACGATATTTTCAAGCAAATTTTATAGTTTCTATTCTTAATTTAATGACAGAACTCTGCGGCAATGAGCTATAGATTTCCGTTTATTTCGGCTTCCGGTTTTAGAACGGTGAAAAAATTACCGGCTGCGAAAGTGTGAATTACGTCCATCTTCGCAACGTCGCGTCGGAGAGTCAATTGCGTACGTCCGCGGAAATCAGTTTTCTGACGTAACCGGTTCACGGGCGCGGTCTCGCGTGAGCCGCGTGCGATTATGCGGCACGATAAGCGGAGATCCGCCGGCCATCCGGATTTATCGCGGATCCCGAGATCCTCCTTCGCGATGACCAAGTCGGGCCGGGCGGGCAGACGAGAAGGACGGAGCGTCGCTCGAAGAGAAGGAGACTCCGGATTGCGCCGGGTCATAAACGCGTGCGAGGCGTATCATCCGCTCTCGGTTCCCCAAACAATCTCGCGCGTCCCTAACCCGTCGCGATAGCGCATCTGGTCGCGGCAGACTTTTTTTTTCCTTTTTACGTTCCGCCGCGAATAAGCCGCGTAATGAATATCATAGGGACGGAGGGCGGTGGAGGAGGACGTCGAGGTGTTATTTGCGCCGTCGTTTAGCGGCGGTCATGCGTGCGGTGCGTACGCGATCGCGCGTCGATAGGTACGCTTTAACATCGGTATTTACAGCGAGATCGATAGCGATCGGACACGACGGCGTGGGTATCATCCGAGTGCGTAAAATGTTACGCAAATTGTAATCATATCGTAACAGATCGTTTCGTGTTCCACGTGAATACTTCCGCGAAGCGTCGAGCCTTCTTCTTGCGCGCTGGGGCATCGTCGATGCAAGTGTAGCGTAACGCATGTGCCATAAACTTGCCCGAGGTTATGCGGATTTTGATTGATAACAAGTGTTTCGGATTACTGATGTTAGTGATTCGACGTTGCAATGGCGATTGATTGATAAAAAATTACGATATCGGAAAGATTGATTAGTCTGACAAGAGATGACCTTACGGGATACGAGATAATAATAAAAAAATGGCAGTTTTACAAAATGAAGTAAAACTAATCGTTCTTAAACGTTATACAGCCTTGACCAAAGGTATACCTATATTTTTTTCATTTATCTGAAATTCTTTCACCTGTATTGTTTCCTATTGGTTACCGGCATTATACACAAGTTTTAAAGAATTCTTGAAACAAAGAATAATTCAGCAAGTGCCATATATCAATTTTTTAACTTTCAGATAAATCAGATAAAAAAAATAGGTGTCTTATACTTTTGGCCAAGGCTGTACACATAAAAACCATAAATGGTAAAATGATATTAATAAAATGCCACACACACACACACACACACACACACACACACACACACACACACACACACACACACACACACATAAATATTTCAGTCTTTACTCTTCACCACACTGAAAAAAAATTCTTGGTAAACTTGTGAGATGCATTTAGTAATACTTTTTTGAAGTATTTGATTACTATTACCGATTAGAATAATAATAACAAAACATTTTGTAATAATTATAAAAGAGCAAATTTTGTTTAGTTGAGCCAACTAAATTATGTAACACTTATTATACGTTTAGTTGCTATTCTTTCACCAAGCCGGCTTGGTGAAATAATTTCAACTAAACGTATAATAAGTGTTACATAATTTAGTTGGCTCAACTAAACAAAATTTACTCTTTTATAATTATCACAAATGTTTATAATTATTACAAAATGTTTTTATTATTATAATCAAATACTTCAAAAAAAGTATTACTAAATGCATCTCACAAGTTTACCAAGAATTTTTTTTCAGTGCACATGGAACTTTTGTGAGCTTATATATGTTTTTTGAGAATGGCTCGAAGATGAGTCGAAATGTCCGAATATAATTTTGTTTTATAACTTATTTTTTATTAACACTAAAGCTACCGACAATTTATATATACCTATTTCTACCGAACCGGTCAAATGACCGGTCCAATTGAATGCAGGTAATATGTTTATCAGAAGAAACGAAAGAAGAAGAGAGATGGATATTGAAAAATTGATTATATGTATATTAAGGAAAAGTCGTGAAGTCAATTGAGGAAAAGCGATAACATTGAAGCAAAATTTTTAATCAAAAATTAAAAACGGTCATTTGACCGGCGGTAGTAGTTTTAGTGTTAATATAATATTGCACAGAAAAAAAAGAATGTTTATGCCAACCAGGACACGTATCACGAATCTATTCGAAAACGATTTCGTTCGGAATGATTCCGAAAAATAAAGGACAAGGATAAGGAAACGACAAGAAAATGACAAAGACAAGCATAGGACAAGTGACTATCATTCCGATCGGAATCATTTCCGAATAAATTCATAATACGTACCCAGATTCTTATTGGCTCGCACAGAAATCTGTTTGTGTCAACCAGATTTCTGTGCGAGCCAACCAGAATCTGGTTGGCATAAACATTCTTTTTTTTCCGTGTGTATACGCTAATTTGTGCGAACCGACTGCAGCGCTTGACTTTCATTTACCTTTATGTTTTATTACAAATATTTCACTCAATAAATCATATAAAATGACAAAATTAAATAATAACGCAATCAGTGTTGATCGTTTTCGTTGATCATTATTTCTTTCACCTCGTGACAATCGATTATTCCTTCTACTCCCCTCTGAACATTACCGCCGCGCGAGTATCGCTATAATTGCGTCCCGCGAAATTGGTGTGTGTGAAATTACGCATCCGTGCATTGACAATTCAGAAACTAACATTGATCACCGTGATCATGTGCGGCATACTTAAGATTCTTAAGAAATGGGACGCGCGCTCGAATGGAAGGGTGCGAGGAAAAAAAAAGAAAGGAGCGAAATAAAGGTCGGATACGCGGGATGGAGGGGTGGGACAAAGCGGGCGAGGGGCAAACGAGAAGTAACGACGAGATATACTTGTCTTGCGCGCGTCCTTCTCCCGGGTCCCTCGCCTCTTTCCCCCCGTCAAAAGCCTCATCCATCAGTCACTTAATATTTCAAAGCAGCGCCCTGCGCAACGCTCTGCCTCTCTTTCTCTCTCCCGGCCCCCCTTTCGTCCCCGATCCGCCGAGATGCGCGGACGTTGTCGTGAGCCCTTTTTAAAAGCTTAAAACATCGGAGCGGAGCCACCGCATCAACACCGCCACGTCCGGGCTGGGAGCAAAGTTTTTAGACTTTGCTGGGGGATATTAGAGCGCGACGTTCCCGAACGACGACGACGACGACGACGACGACGAGGACGAGGACGAGGACGACGGTGGCGGCGGGCGGGGACGCGAAGTGATGTCTCGCGTCGATTTCGTGGGGGGAAAACCTCGCGGGGCGATCCACCGCCTTTCCTTTCCTTTCCCTGCCGCCCCTTTCACCATCCCCTGCTCGAAATTCAAATTTCTCGTTTCACGCGACCGAATGGGATTCTTCCCTTCTCCCGTGAGCACCTGCCCGAGTACGCGCCGCAGTCGTCGGAGTCGAGATCGATTCGCTCTGCGTCTCGTGAGGTGGCGGGAACCGCGGGGTCGGGGAGGGCACGGCGAATACGGAGATAAAAGCCGCTGTTGTTTTCTTTTCCCTCCCCCTTTTTTCCTCTCGCTCTTTTTGACGGACGAAATGAGACCGGATTGTCCGATTCCGAGCAGAAGATGAGCTCGATCTAAGAATGTAATTTCGTAACTCCATATGTAACTCGAGAGTCACTCTCGTACAGTGAGATTGCGGAGAGTTTCGTAGAGACGGCAGAATTTAGTTAAGAGTAGCTCTTAAAGGGAGAAATTCCTCTAAAAAATTTTAAAGAATTGCTGTCAGAGAGCAAAACTCTCTCGAAATTAACGCTCCGAGACAGAAATTTATCCAAAGCCTACTTTACACGATCTATAATTCGCGACAGAATTAGAGACAGAATTCTATTTATAAGTTTATGTATTAAATTATAAATATAATTATATAATTTGATTTATAATTATGTATAGAATATTCAATTGTTTCTTTCATTGACATGGTTAAGTTATTAAGAAATATGGCATAATTGGACATGACTGTTTACAATGCTTAGAGATCTTTATTACACCAAATACAATTGACCAATCACGGATATTTCTGTACTGTGCATATTTGATGCGTCTTTCACAGCAAATCCAAACGTGTTATTTTTACACGCGTAAACATCTAAAAATGACACATTTGATTCAAGCTCTTTTCACATCTTTCTTGCCGTTTTAGGTTACGTCATTCAACATGTTTAAGCGTATTAAATTAAAAATTAATATGTCCAATCGTGTTAAATGACACGATTTAAAACGGCATGAAATGTGTAAGAAAAGCTTCAGCTGAAATAACACGCTTGGATTTGCAGTGTTTTCTATTTAAAATAGAGCATTATAGTTATAATTCTGATTGTCACATGTTTTCTGTATAACACGATGCATAAAATTATAAATAGAATTCTGTCGCGAATGACCTATAAATCGTGTAAAGTAGACTTAACTGAATAGTTTCTTTCAGAAGTAGACTTGTCGATTTTTATTCCGAGAAACTAACATTCAAATTTCAATCTCTACACTGCAAATCCAAGCGTGTTATTTTTACACGCATAAACATCTAGAAATGACACATTTGACTGAAGTTCTTTTTACATGTTTCTTGCTGTTTTAAGTTACGTCATTTAATGCGTTTAATCGTATTAAATTAAAAGTTAATACATTCAATCGTGTTAAATGACGTGATTTAAAACTGCAAGAAATATGTAAGAAGAGCTTCAGTTAAAATAACACGCTTGGATTTGCAGTGTATCCTGCGTTTTATTATATCAGTAATACACAGAAAATCCAAGCGTGTTATTTTAGCTGAAGCTCTTCTTACACATTTCTTGCTGTTTTAAATTGTGTCATTTAACACGATTAAACATATTAATTTTTTATTTAATACGATTAAACGTGTTAAATGACGTAAAACAGCAAGAAACATGTAAAAAGAGCTTCAGTCAAATGTGTCATTTTTAGATGTTTATGCGTGTAAAAATAACACCCTTGAATTTGCAATGTAGGTCCCGATATTAGATATACATTTAATCATTTTGCAGCTTTCCTAATACCTTATACCTTTTTGAAAACTTTCAAAAGAATTTGGTGAAAATCCGAGAAAAAATCTTGAAAGAAACTTTCAAATTTATGTGCGTAAAGAACAAAGGAAAAGAAAATATCTCGAATCATACAATTTTGCGTAATAAATCAAGAAAGTAATTTACTAACAAAGAAGCAAGTTACGTGTAAAGATATAAATGCTGTTCAGGCTTAGAAAAGATGATATCATCAGCCTTAAGTTAAATGCTATAAACTTGAAAAATATTGTCGAAACGAAGGTGTGTGGTTTCTTCCACGCACCGATAACGATATATTAATAGATAACGTTATCTCTCGATGATATTTATGCAGAATTAATCGTAAGAATTCTGCGCACGATTTCACGTTGCAATTTATCATTTACATTAAACACTGTACTGCACAAACAGATATGTATGTAATTGTAATAATGAACATTTCATGATTTTTATCTACCAATTCCGTGTTTACGTTATCATACGTGTATCGAATTAAAATAAAATATTAAGATCAAATTAAACTTTTATTCGTATTAAATTATTCTAAATTATAGAAAATATTATATGTTGGTAATATATTCTATCTATGATAGAATAATACCAAAGTATTATATTATTAAGTATTATTAAGTATTATATTATTAAGTATTATGGAAAGTATCATATTTTGACATTGTTTTATGATAGAATAATATTTATAGAATTATATAAGGTAATATACCTTATATATATTTTTCATAATTATTATTTCGATAAATCTAGAATAATCTAGAATAATACCTATTTAAATTGCACATTAAAATTTTAAAACGTTAAATATTATACATGTACAATATACATTACGTATACAATTTTGTTTACAATGATAGACTGTGACGCAACACCAATCTTATGTCAAACAAGTTATAAGTGCTAGAGCAATAGAGTCAATTAGACCTCTCCAGAGATAACGGTTGCGAAGAATAGATAAATAAAAGATCGATTGTGTGCGCACGCGCGTAAGTGTATTCGATATTGAAAATTTATGAAATATAAGCAAGTTCACTTATATTAAGAGGCAACTTCGATAATTAACTACTTATCACTTAATTTTCCATAAATGATAAAAACAGCAGGTTGCATTTTGTTTACTATTTTGCTATGAATATATCTAGTTTTTGTAAACATGTATTGCCATAAAAAAAACAAATAGAAACAAATAGAAAAAAAATAATATAAAAACGAATAAAAACAACTCTCATTATTCATCTGTTTAACAAAATTAGAAGTAAAATATTCAAGATATTATATTTAGTATTTTAATAAAAGAAGAAACACGTGCGAAACACGTCGCATTTAATATCTTGCTCCAAGATGTCTCGTTTGTATGATTTCCAGTAACGTTAGAAAAGCCGGCGAGCTGTTTTCCCGTGCTCGTGCCTACGATTATAGCCACATTCCAAGATCGATTGATTCGAGGCGAAGCTCGCGCATTTTTCGCCTCGATCGTCACGGGGACCGCGATCGTGACCGCCGCGAGTTAAATTGGCGTGGACTTCTCTCGTCGCCGTAATTATAAATAGGATAGGAAAGCGCGGAGAGAGGACCCGATACAACGTGGTGCCCGGAGCGGCCCCGAGGATGTTTCAGGAATATCGAGGACGTAATTATCCCGTAATTACCGAGCGCGGTCTTGACTCTTGAGCAGCTCTACGTCTCGGCGGTTATCCGAGTGGGGGTAGTCAGTGGTTGGCCTTGTGCGGTAATTGTACTAATTATTACTGCCCTTCTCTCCCCCCTCCCCCTCTCCCGCGCCCGTACCCGCGCCCCCATGCACCGCCGGTTTCCTCCCCCCGGCCGCCCAATTACCCCCGGTGGCCCAGCGCGAGAAGAGCCCGGGACTCTCGCGGAGATTTCAGAACCTCGTTTCTCGGAAAAAAAATCTTTGTTAGCGCCCGGGAGATGCCCGCGGGGCCCCGTCGTAAAATTGACGGTGGGAGGTTTCTGGGAAATCGTAATTAATTTACGGCCGCATAAATTAGGGGTAATCGACAGGGGACTAGGCATGCGAGTGCAAGACGAAGCACCGGTATAATTGCGCGTTAAATTTTACGCTGTCACGTGATTGCGGAGAATAAAGAATCGCGGTACGCGTAATTGCGCAGCTTCGAAAAAAAAAAAAAAAAACGTGCAGCTTATCGTAACGTTAATTAATAGTCTTCGAAAATTGTTCATAACTCGAAATTAATCTAAGGCAAATTTTCTTAAAAAGTTCGTATATTCGTTCGAGTATTTTGCACGTAGAGCGAAACAGTGACATTCTGGAGTAAACTTCAAGTACTTCATTCTCACTACCTTATCTCAAATCTTAGTTAGAACATATGCTCTAAAGCCCCAAATCGAATTTAAAAAAAAAATGAAAACTTTGATCTAATTTCATGTAATTAGATAATTAATGATGCCACACGGAAAGAACGGTTTTGCTGAAGTATCTAAAAATTTAGATACAGATTCGAAAATAATTATGGACCATCCAAAATAATTATGTAGGACGCTCAAGCTGTTTGCTAGAATCAAAACTTTTTTTAACATTGTCATTATGCTTGAGCGTCCTACATAATTATATTGGATGGTCCGACATAATTTTTTTCAGATCTGTATCCGGCTAAATTTTTAGATACTTCAGTAAACCCGTTCTTTCCGTGCACCTATTACAAAATGTAGTAGATCGCAAAGACAACTTGCTAAAAGTATGTTTAACCAGTTCATTGGTAATGACTCATATATGAGCAAAAAAAAGTGCCACAACTGGTAATGACGCATATGAAGAGAGAGAGAACGATAAGAATGCGGTAGATTAGCGTATTGTCTGTAATCAGATCGCTCTCGAGTAAATTATATCCGTGCGTTTATACTCAGATTTGTTCTCATCATCATCGATTGTTATCATCATCAATTGGAAATACACGGATTTGAATATAATTAACATTCGACAACGCTTATTTGTGCACCGTCTATTCCAAATCCGCCTGACACTCGAGTCTTTTCATACGACTTTATCAGCTTCGTGTCGAATAAAATTCGACACAACGGAAACATTGATGGGAAAAACAAGGAATGTCAGTTTTATACTTTTTGAGTAAAATGAATTTTAAAGTTTGTTATTTCCCCTATATCCGAATGTTGTACCTTCATTTTTTCACTGATTAATACAGTTTTTAATCCAAGATATAAATCAGTTTGTAGTATCTCTTAAACGCTACAAAATGACGACCATATCTTATTTTTAATAAAACTGACATTCCTTGTTTTTCCCCCGGGTCTTTATATATATGAGTGAATAGCTCTGCCAATTTTCTCTCAACGGATTTGCATTAAACTTGATAAATCCTTATATATAAGCTTCCATGTATAATACGAAATTATTCGCTCTCACCAGTTTTGGCACAAAACGTTGATTTCGGATCCACCAGTTAACTGGTTAATACATTAGTTTGTACTTTTCCTTTCCTTCCGTGTACTTGTTATTATTTCACGAATTTTACGAATAATTTGTCACATCATTACCATCATTTTATCATTGGATTATTTATACATTTTCGTGCGCACATACCTTACGCATCGTTCTTCATAGCTAAAGTATTTAGGTATCGCATTAGAAAGCCTCGTGATTCATTTCGCGGTTTCTACAGCTCCGGGACTGTCCCGGACTGACGTGACGAGTGACCCCAGACGGTGACCTGGGAGGCGACGCGTGGCGCGCGGCGAGAGATAAACACAGCGAGCAACAGCGAGCAACGGCAACAGCGACTGTGACAGAGCGGAGCGCGGGACGAAGGCGCACGCTCGTCGAGACGGAGACGAAGGCGACGGCCACGGGATTCGCTTACGTGGCATCGCCGCGCGACGCGACGCTTTTACGAGGCAAAAACGAGGGAAAAACTATTCGCATTTCGCGCCTGCCGCGATGCCGCGGAAATGGAAAGGACGAGCAATGAGCATTGTACCTCGAGCGTCGTGGCGCTCACCTTGCGCTTGTCGTACGCCGTCAGCCACTCGTCCGCCTTCCGCTTGTCGTAGAGCACCCTGGCGAGGCTGCCGTGCGGCCGGTAGCTCCGCACGGCGTGACCCGCGGCCCCGTCGCCGCGCTCCGCGGCGTCGCTCGCGCCGCTGACGTCGCAGGCGGTGTCCTGGCAGCCGTAGGCGCACCTGACGACCCGGGCCTCGTCCGCGCCCGCCATGCCGCTCCTGTCAAAGCCGCGCGGCGCGTCCGGCACGTCGGTCACACGGCCACTACGCGGCCTACGCGCGCGTCATCACGCGCGCGCCGGTGATCCTCACGTCGGCCACGTGAATCACCCGCCGCCGAATCGGCCCGCGGCCTACGGCCGCGATTCCCACCGGGCACGGCCGTAGATCGGACGCCTCGCCGTCGCGTAAACACCCGCACGGTCAGCACGTGGCCATATTGCCGACGGTGGCGCCGCGCGACGCGAAGCGGCGCGCGCCCGAGGCTCTCCGCGGCCCGGCCGCCGCGCCGGTAACTCGCCGGCCGCGCGCCGCGATCGATTGGCTCAGGCTGGCTCGTCTGCCGTGACGTCACCAGTTCGAATCGCTCGACGCGTTCTTGCCGCGGCTCGTTCGGCCGCGCGGTTTTCACCGGCTTGATTTACGGGTTCTCCTGCGTGTATCGTCGATTAATCGCGAGCGTATAGACGCGTCGTAGCTGGGACACAATTCCGAGTTGAAGTCGCGTCCGGAAATGTTGCGGGCGACGATCGCGATGTGAGGAAAGCGGTAAGCACGCCCCCCCCCCCTTCCATCATACTTTTCGACATTGAACTTCTCATGATATTTTCACGAATGAGAGTTACAATGCTGTGAATGATCTCTGCGACTATTCACGCAACGAAAGCGCGATGCTTGTCCTGCATAGAATGCTTAGAGAAAATTCAGAAAATAAGATTCTGCAACTATAATGCGATAAATCTGAAATTTAAGTATCTACAATTATATATATATAATTTTAAAAGTTATGAAGATGAAAGAGAATAGTGTATCGGAAACTATTAAAATAATATGACAACAAATGTACTGGATGTTAATATCATTTCATCAATTGTGCGGTGACTTGTACTAACTATTAGATAGTAGTGAAATAACAGAATAACTATAATATATACAATTATCCCATATAGCACAGAACATTGCAGCAATATTGCAATATTGCCGAAATATTGCAGTAACATTGCAATATTACCGAAATGTTGCTGCAATGTTCTGTGCTGTATCTGTCTCTTATACACATCTAGATGTGTATAAGAGACAGAATTGGAACTTAAAATATAAAAAGATGTAGTACTACACGTCAGCGACAACCAGCTATAGATTTTAAAAAGATATACTACTACATACGTCAATGACAATCAGCTAAAATATACATAAGTTTCAAAAATATAAATAATAAATTAAAAATTTTTTTTTATTTTAACATTCTTCGTGTTCATAATACAAGCGGTTAATATCACTAGTTAATATTACTTTCCTCAATTCATACAACTTGTTCATTTTTCTTACCGTAACTTTATGTACATATAGCTGAGATGTCATTTCTCCTCAATTTCATAGTGGCTGGTATACATACTTTCTTCTTTTCATTATTTAAAGTAGTGATGTTCAACCTATTTTAAACTGAGGACCATTTTCAGAAATAGGCCAAATTTCACAGGCCACATGATGTTTATTTATTTTTATTTTTTTATGTTTATCTTTTTATAAAAATCCAATATTTTGTAAACATGTCATTTATTTATGAAATAGGTTACATTTTCAAATATAAATTCTTAAAAATTCTTTTAAAAATGCATCTCAAATAAAACTATAAAACTGTAAATATTATAAGCCGGCGGGCCGCAAGTTGAACATCATTGATTTATGTCCATTTCCACCAATGTAGATTAACTTTAATCTTCGGTTTAACTTAGTCTTTATCTTTTTCTAGTTCTAAGAATTACAAATCTAACATTGATGGAAATCCACATTGATGGAAATGGACATTAAAGTATCAAAATTTGAATTCGCCAGAATTACGATTAACCTTTCGTTGAACGAAGAGCAGGCGTTAGTTTATGTCAGTCCGAGCAAATGATTAATTTATATCGCCAGACGAGAGGCGAAAGGGACAATAATTCATTAAAGTCAAATCATTCTCGCCAAGCGCGTCTATTTGTCGTTCCGTCGACGATACCGATCGTATCGAAAGTATATAAAGTGACCATAGAAGTCAAAATGGAAATTTTCAAGGAAGCGTGCCCCGAAGTATCGCACGGTTTACATACCCCTCCGTATCTTTTATCGGCCAACGTCTCTCCCTCGGAGGAAGCTACCAAGGGGGGCATGAAACTTTTAGGCGGGATAAATATGGCGCAGGGAGAAGCTCGGTGCGCACCGGTGCGCGCCCGATGAATATTTTAGATGCCACATTGACGCATCGCGCGCGATTCGTTCTCTCTTTCTCTCTCTCCCACTTTTTCTTTCCCTCCCTCTCGCGCGCGCCCTGATAATTCATTAATTTATGATAAGCTCGACCAGGCCGCCCACGGGCCGCGCATCCTCCCCCTCCCCCGCCTGCCATAAATCATTTTCGCGTCTGACGTTAATTGCGCGCCACCCCTCGTTACCACGGAGAAATGAGATTTTTTTAATTGGCGAATTTTTCACCGCCGCTGACACCCTGCCACCCGCGCTCCCGAACATTCCCCGGTCCTCGCCGCGGTGCCGTGCAACGCGCGTCAAAAAGAGAGAGAGAGAGAGAGAGAG
>NJRL01000924.1:9742-27546 GCA_003063815.1 Aphaenogaster rudis
GTGTCCGCCTCTTTCTTCAATAATCATTTTAATTCTCTTAGGCATTGAATTTATAAGTTTCTTATATATTAACACTCTTGTTCACATTAATTTGCACAAGACCGTATATTTATAGAATCGCGAAAAGCACGCCGACTGCAGACTCAAGAGCGATACTTAAATTTTATTGCGGAAAAGTTGGTTTTCATCCAGTTTTCATCCATTCGCGTGCATTTTATGAATGTCTTAGAATTGGAGAAAAACATATAAAAAAAACGTTATGTGAAGGAGAGGAGAAAGAGACTCGAAACTTTCTCTCGCAAGTCCTAGCAAAATGGGAAAAAGTTAGGATGTAAAATGTAATACATTGAACCCAGTGCGAGTTTTTAGCAGTCACAAATATGATCGTAGGAGAGTTTTCTTATTAATTTTACGGGCTACTTATTTTCATTTTTGTCGACTGAAAGAAACTCTCTTTAATCTCAATAAGAATATTATACAACTGCCCGTGAGAAAATATGGTAATTAGCTAGAGTTACTCACGAAGATGATGACACATCGGAATGGTGGAAATAGGACGAGAGCTTAAGTATAATCAAATGGTTGTGGAAAAACCAATAATTTCTTCTGCGCGATTCGTTCCTTTAATTACCTTTTTAATTTCGGGACGCGAGAACAGCTCTTATCGCGGGCGTCGGAAAAAGCGCGACGTCCTCTAGGAAAATTTGCGCCGCTATGGGTCTGGTATTACTTCTTACTCGGCGTTAATGGGAAAATTCAGATAATGCGACATGTCCGCGGAGATAATTAAGTTTTAAGAATCGCTATAAAAGCACGAGGAACGCGTGCTCGTAATCACGTGTGCGCTTGTTAGTCGTCGGAAGAACGTGGAAGCCGCGAAATTAATAAAACAATCGCTCGGGAATTATGAAGGCGAGAATTTATCTTGCGGTTAATGTGAGGTTGAACCGCGTGTTTGCTTTTCGGTGTGCACCTACCACCAAAGAATCACCTAGATTATTTCGTGTATTAAAAGCCGCTGCGGAATGTTCCTAAACTCGATCTGTAAAACCCGATCGAGAGAGAGGGAGAGAGAGAGAAAGAGAGAATAATTCGTTTAACGTACAATTACACACTGAAAAAAAATTCTTGGTAAACTTGTGAGATGCATTTAGTATACTTTCTTTTGAAGTATTGGATTATTATTACCGATTATAATAATAATGACAAAACATTTGGTAATAATTATAAACATTTGTAATAATTATAAAAGAGCAAATTTTGTTTAGTTAAACCAACTAAATTATGTAATACTTATTATACGTTTAGTTGAAACTATTTCACCAAGGTGTTTGGTAACATTAACCAAGCCTGGATTTTTATAACCAAGCCTTTCTTTCAGTGCAGAAACGTGGCGCTTATTGATCTAAAATAGAATTTTCGTTCGCAATAATTGCCACCCACATCCGACCGTTGTTTTTCAGCTATTTTCCAACAAACTACGTAGGACGCTTTTGTCCATAGTTATTTTTTAATAACACTCATAACTTCTAATAATCCATAACTGTCAAACGCGAGCGATTTGCTTTTCGTTTATCCGCGTCATCTAATCTGCATCCTACGTCGAGAGCATTATATCGTATCGTTATTTTATACAGGTGTTCCGTGATAACCCAGTTGTGCGCGCTATGACGTCATAAAGCTGGCCGATAAACGATACCGGCAGCGAGAATACGAACGGGCAGCGGCGCTCTGAATAAAACGAGATAATGCCCTCAATATGAAGCATCGACCGGAAAGTTGCAGCGCGTGTCGATTTAACCGTAGAAACCCGTTGTAATTCCAACGGGAAATGGTACTTTGTTACTCTCACTTCTCCCAAATCCACCCGAGAGCCCTTCGCATCGTGGTCGAAACACGCGCGTATCACCTAATTAATTAATGCAATTAGCTTGGTAATCTCGCTCCACAAAGACCCGCATCGAAAGTCGCGCGTCCGTCCGGATCTAAAAATCGATTCTCTCAAATCTCGCGAGAGCGAATATCGCTGCAGTTCGGCGTTGCATAGAAGATTGCAAAAAAAAAAAATAGTTCTCTCTCCCTCACGGGCGAAAAAAAGCGCGTTGTATCAGAGATCAATAAGGACGTTGTCGCGACGATATATTTATTGGCACGGCAAATTGCCGGCGAGGTGGTGCATAAATTCGCCGGGTCCGCTAAAAAGCGGAACTTGCGCGAGAACAAGCGCGAAGGGTGAGAAGGGGAAGAAGAGAGGCCGCCAGGGGAGATCGGAAAAAGTATCGGCAAAAAGGGGATCCCCCCGCGGGGGGACGAGGGCTCGCCGAGATCGCGCGCGCGAGATACTCCGCGCACTGCATAATCCGCAATAAATTTCAACGGATGCCAAAACACTTCCATCCCATTTTCTTCCGCCGTGCGACTTATCATACGCCCGAATATCTGCGTCGGAGTTACACGCCGACCGATCCATCTTCTGGCGATCCTCGAGTGCGGCGGCTCTGACCGCGGACGGAAAGTACGTTGCGGTTTCCCTCATCCACAAAGCGGCGAGATATATTTCCGAAATATTTGGCCAGTTCATCCAGTCGATCTAGCTTGCCCAGTAAGGGTCTGCTGTGTACTTATTGCGTATATTAATATAATAAAGGGATGATTTCTCGAGCGTACAATGTTGGTACATCGAACGGTGAATATCTCTTTGAGGGGAAAAAGAAAACCATTACAGAAGAGAATGATGTATTTGTACATATGCAAAAATTAGGAAACATGAACAGCGATTTTGGACCGTATAAACATGCGCGATTGAAAGGGGGGGAATATGCGAGATTATATTAAACTGAATAATGGCTAGTCACACAGTACGAGATCTGCAGTCTATTGGGAATGCGCGCAATGTGTTGTATGCCACAAATATTTTTTCATACAGACATTTCGATTCCACTCGCGACTTGCTGATCTCGACATCTGTCACAATTCAGATAAATGCATTTTGCGCGAAATTATCGCGTTCGACTTTGTCAATTTAACGAAACGTTAATTTGCACGAAGGGCCGGCGATATTGATTTGTTTAATAACTTCGCACACGTACCGCTCCGTGCGTTGCATCGATGACGTGTTGATTAAAGCTGTTGCGTAATTATTTTGCTATCTGGTATTTGACGTTCGCGCTCAACAGAAGACACATGACGAATTTAATATCGTACGTTATCGTCATCTTTTGGAACGATCAGTATGAAATACAATCCCAATTTCAATAAGCGGGCAGGAAATTAATTTACATGTAATACATGTATAATCAAATGGTACTGGTGATACAGTGACGGAATGTGGGGAATAAATGTATTAACGTTTAATAATAATAAAGTGGAGTACGCGAGGTCCTTTGAAAGGTAACTATTGTGCATTGCGGGGTAAACCGCTAACCAAAAATTTGTACACTAATATCATAATTGGCTGACGTTATGTACAGTAATACTCATTCATAATACGCTATTAAATTAATTGGTAATTTCATATGTGTTGTTGCAACTGACGTTTCCTTTTTAATGAGTAATTTAAGAAATTTATTGAATACATTGTAGAGAGATTGATGGCACGGCTTAAACGCATTAATTAAATATCCCATCTAATTGGAATTTGCTAATTCCTACTGATTATATGACCGTGTATCCCAAAACTCTCGGCTGTCAATAACGGCAATCAGATATTTTCGCAGTCATATGATTTTTTTAAATACCGCCCTTATCTTGCCTTCCCAGTGAAGAATGAACGCTACGTGTAATTGCCGGAAGTGTTAATCCAATCCATTTCGATCTACAAGCACGTCCATCGCAAGCATGAGAGGAGGGCGAATGTCGAGGTATCGGCTATCGGCCATTAAGCGACACTTAATGCCTTCGAGAATGTCGTAACCGTAAAGATATTTGACTTTTCTCGTGATCGGTCTAATCGTTGTGCTCTAATTCGAAATCTTTCTATAAACAGTCGTCTACCTTTTTTAAACCAAGTGGTTTCGTTAGGCCGTAAAAGAAGAAAAATTTTTGCGGAGTAAAAAATCGTTATCGCGCAGTATATATATATATATATATATATATATATATATATATGTGCATTATTGTATGTATATATATATGTATGTATATAATTACTGGATATACATGCATATATATGTATGAATATATCCAGTAATTATTGTGTTTAACTAACCAAGACTAATCACGTTTCGCAGTTATTATTATTACAGATTTATGTACATTGCGATGCATCACATCTCGGATGTGTTTACTTATTTATTATTCATTGAATCGGTTATTGTATTTTACATTATTTTGCCATTATGGCGAATCCATACAAAGAGAGCGAGAGATAATTTTAATACAATAATTACACGTATACTAATCTCTTCTACCTAGCTGCAACACACGTATACTACCTCATTGACGTTAAATGTCACATGGTATTAAACTTAACGGCGCGATATAAACGACAGATATAGAAAACGATATGCATAAATATGCATAAATAGCATTATAGAGCAGCTTCTAACTCGGGATTTTCAACGGGGGTGCGGGACATGGGGGGTTCGCTCAACGCGGGGGCATGTTGTCACTAGGCGAGGAATCCGCGAGGAAAGGGGACTAAAAATCGATCGATAGTCACGAAATGTCGATTATTTAATCGGTCAAACTACTTCCATCATGGCAGAACGTAGTCTCATTTTGTGGATCTGCAAGGCTTCCATCGTCGAACAATATATCACCGATTAAACATCAAATGTTTCGCCGCGTTAACAGGATAACAGGATTGCGATTGGAGGACACGGAGTTTGATAACGATACCTCCTCGTTTGCGGATTGCCCGAGTATTTGCAAATAGTAATACGAAATACCTTTGTCAATAAAGCGCGTCTGATGATGAAACGCCGCACCGGTTCGCGGTTACTTTCGAGCTTGCTCTCAATCGAGTTTCGTTCCACCTGAATCGCCGATTGCATTCCGCGCCACTTTTGCTTCTTTGAACGTGAAGTTAATAAGCAGCCGTTCAATTCCGTTTCCCCAATCCAGATCCTCGCGCGTAAGAGAGCAGCATGTCGATATCGGACGAAATTAGTTTACCGCCGTCATTTATTTGCAATTTATAAGAAAATTTCTTCCGATACCCGGCAGATTGCAGTGAAAAACAATGCAGGGGTTCCGAACCGCATGGAAAAACAATAATTTTCCGCGTTGTTGAATAAACTTCAAAAGAAATAAAATCTTTTCTTCGCCAGTAAATGGATAAAAATTTTGGTCCTTTTCAAGTGCGTTAATACAGTAGATTAAATAACAGACATAAGACTATGAACTGTGTCTAAATAGATCATAGATACATATGTGTCATGAAATAATTAAATATCATATAAGTTATATGCCATAGAGGCTCACTAATAATGTCTATTCACATCAAAATGTAATATAATATTCTCTCTCTAGAGTATATGATATTTCACTATTTTATGACACATATGTATCTATGATCTATTTAAGCACAGTTTATAGTCTTATGGCTGTTATTTAATCTACTGTATTAACCGAGGGGAAAACCGCTGACCAAAATTGTGTACACCAATGCCTAGCAATGCCCAAAATTGGGCATTACTAAGTACACAAAGTACACAAAAGTACACCATTTTTGGGCATTACCAGTGAATTTTTATGTAATGCCCACTAATGTGTCCTAGTAATGCCCACTAATAGCCCAAATCTGTACACCGCAATGTCCTCAGCGGTTTACCCCTCGGTATTAACGCACTTGAAAAAGACCAAAATGTTTGAAACGTAGTGCCTTATTATATAATACATCTGGCCAGGGCTGCGTTCGAAAACATCACCCGAGTGCCCTCATGTAGCATTTTATCCTTGTTGTTCACCGAATGTTAAACAACGATAAGATGATAACCTAAGAGACCTCGGGTGATGTTTCCGAACGCAGCCCAGTCAGGTCGAACCAAGTTATTAAATTTGTAAGCTTCAAAAGATTTCTGAAGCAGTCAACTGATCCGAGACTCGCGCTTACTTCACTTAACAATTTACCGATTTTCTGTTAACACGTTTTTGATCCGTTTGCAAATAACTCTGAGGACTACATCGCTATGAATTGTTACGGCCTGCTGCTACAAAACCCGATCAGCGCGCAAATGCACGGCCCGGATAATTGCATTAGATCATTTTCGTTCTGCAAACGCAAACATCGAGGGGCGAATGCGAGGAAGGCGCGCCGGGCATCAAACGAGGATTAATTCCGTCCCTCTCGGCTTCGATTAAACGAATTGCAAGAGCCGGACGTTTCGAGTGCGCGAGATCGATCTTTCCGCGATGTTAAAGGGCATAGCTCCCTTCGCGCGCCGTTTAACGCGGCAAGAACGGCAAACAGCGGCCGCGGACCGCGCCACTCTCGAAAAGGCAGCATCCACTTGGCCCGAAAATGACCGCTCCTCACCCCTAGCCTCTCTTCCTCTCTTCACCCTCCCCCACCCCTCCCGTCCGCCCCTCTCTCACACTCTCTCTTTCTCGGTTTCGGGAGAGCCACTTGACGTAACTATACGTACACGTGCGCAACACACATACCTACTTTTGTTTCCGCACACCGTCCGCTCTCATCTCGTCGCTCGCAGCTCGCGATGTGTCGAGGCGATGATGTCGCCGGGACGCCGCGGCATCGCGAGATCGCGGCTGCGTTCTTCCCGCGGGAATCGTGGAGGAGAGATCGTCGTCGTCGTGCGTATCAGATCGGCCTCTAGAATCGACACCACGATTCCGTCACAATCTTCACCGGGGGCACTCTCACGGCGGAATCACGCATGTATCGGCACACTCGCGGCAGAATTCCGCCCCGCGCTTCCCGGCTCTTCCGCGGAAACGGAATATTGCCTCTTATCGACGCACTTAAAGTCGCCGCTCGATTGGTTCGCGATCGGCTCGAGTGAGGAGGAATCGCGAACGGACCGGTTCGGCTTCGGGCTGAACTACCGGTAATCGGCCGCGTTCCTAATTTCCCCAGCGAGTCAGGCAGTTTTCGTCTTGCCGTTCGTCGTTTACAGAATTGTCAGGTCCACATGACCACGCGGAGCCTGAGCTTTTGTTACATCGTCAGCGGACAAAGCGACGCGATCAAACGGCCAGTGCTGTTCAAGCACGTAACGCTTAATGAGCCGCGATTACGCGCGTCCCCGTGTATGTACGATATCGGACAGGTGAAAGCCGGAACTTGAGGCGTCGGATGCACCGGCAATCGAATTGTCGCGATCAATTGTTTGCGGCGGTTCACTTAATGCCATGCACGTGCCATGCCGACGCGCACGGCGTTACTCGACGCCGCGATCGAGCGCGATCGGTCGACCATCGACCGCCGCTGTGGAAATTAGTTTCTCGAGCTTATATTATTATTTTCCTCACCGCATAATCCGACGATGCAGCGTTTAGTGGTTACGCTTCTCGAGTGCCGAACCGAAGAACGTGATGGGAGAGATCCGAGATTCGTGACCCACTGTCCGGCGACGCGAATCTTCCGCAAACTACGATGACTCCTCGCGACCCTATAAACTTAATACATAACGTTCACGCGCTGATCCTGGTTCGGAGTTCGTCGTTAAGTCGTCACAATTCGCGATGTCGCGACGCATGCGATGACGCGACGCTCGCGATGACGTCCGATCGCGCAATTGACTTCACCACTTGCGAGATATTTTGAACCTATGCGCTCGGCTCGTAGGTATTCCGGGTGTTTGGTCGCTTAATTAAATTCTCCGGCGAATATCGTGCGTACTTCGTCTGTAGACACTCGATGGCACGTTATTGACTGCGGTGCCTTCTTCCGACCGGCAAGACCTCTTTCCGGGATGCCTCGTAAAACGCGTAGTTTTATTGCGCGATGTACTTCATGCCCGGGCAATCGCGGTTACTGGCACAATTCTTCGGACTCTCCTTTCGTGAAGTGCTAATTCCCGCGAATTCAATCCATCCCAAGTATCCTCGATCTTCCGCCTTTCTCTCGTGCCTCTCGAATTTTCGCTTGTTCGCGTCACCACAAAGGTACCTCCTTTATTTCAAATTGACAGCAGCCTCGAATAAAACGTGGGACTAATGTGCGCTTAACGGTGACGTTCGACTGTTTAGTATCCCGTCCAGGTAGTGTTACGTTCGGCAAAATCTAAGATCCACGCCTGACGTCTGCGTTTACGTCATCGTTTCGTCGAGATTCAGTAGTTGCACACGTTGTGATGATCTATAGTCGTCGTTGTACGCGGATCGCATGCTTGGCATGAAACAGTAGCTTTTAATCATCCATTAGGATGTTAGCGGCAATCGCTCGATGACCGCACCGTTGTTGGCATATACGGGTCAGCACCGACACCACGGTGTTCCATCCGCATGAACCACGTTTACGCAATGGCATTCGCGACCCACCAGCGAACACTCACACTAACATGGCGCACAAAATTTTTAGCATCCCCCAAGTTCACGGCTCGCCGCTGCCTTTGACACCACGAGCCTCCCCTCGCCGCATAGACCTCACTGCGCTTTGCATTTTATTCACGATTACGAACCGTCGACGTCACTGTATTCCTACCCAAGTACGTGTCATACATACGCGATATGTCGGTTACAAACGCCGGCAGCATTCATACGTGCGAATGCTAATTCTAGAGGATGCCACGTTCTTCAGCCGGTCGAACAACATCTACCGGGTCTAAACGCTATCAAGAGAATCGCTATAATCGGTAAGATTCTCTGTACTATCCCTTCCGACAACCGTCCCTTCCGAATACCACTGTGAACTATCCTCACCGCGTTCACCCTCACACCTTCAATGGCATCCGATGAACGGTGGTCACCCACGTCGACGAGTGACACGCGCACGAAGCCTCTATCGCCGCCGTTGTCGCCGAAATGTCATCGTCGTCGTCGCAGTCGAAGGGAAATTCAGACGCGCCGCGCGTTCACCACGTTGTCCTACGCTCGCCCGATGGCCATCGTCGCCGTCGTCGTCGTCGACGTCGTCGCCGTCGCCGACGATGTCTCGTCAGCAGCACCGTCTCTACGCGCTCCCGTCGGATGTACACGCTGCCCGCGGAAGCGACTCGCGTGTCCAGGTCCACGTCACTCTCGCTGCCGGGTGCTCGCCCGGTCGGTCGCCCGGTCGTCGGTTCGCGCGCGTGCGAGGCGACGTGTCACGCTGGTGAAATTCCAGACTGGAATATGGGTTAAAACGTCGCCGCCGCGAAACGCGCGCCGCAACGCGGACACCCGGGAACGTCGGACAGAGACGAAGAGAACGAGAAACGGAGAGAGACAGAGGAGGGAGAGAGGAAGAGAGAGAGTGGTTCGCCGGTTTCTCCTCCTTCGTTGCCCGGGGAGCGGCTATGGCGGCGGCCTGGCTCTCACTGCTGCTTCCCTCGACGTGGGGTGACTCGCGGGGGTTGGTTACGCGAGGGGCGAGGGGATACGATTATCTCGCAGCATCCCCTAGCGCGCAGGACCAATCCGCACGGAACCGGCGCTTGACGACGGCGGAGGGTGTGCGTGAGTTGGTGGGAGATAGCTAGAGAGAGAAAGAGAGAAAGAGGCAGGGCATGGAAAGGGTGATAGATAGAGGGAGAGAACGATATGGTTGGAGGAAGATGACACGGCGTAAAGGGTGACGTTGAAGAGAGACACTTGCGGGGGCTTGAAACAGAGAAAGAAAGACAATGGGGCAGAGAGGGTCGGAGAAGCAGAAACGGACGTGCGATGGTTGAAGCGGGATGGTGAAAGGTCGAGAAAGTGGACGAGACGGGGGTGAATCGGATGAAAGAGGAAAGGCGAAAAAGTGCGTGCTGAAGCGGGACAAAGACGAAGCGACAGCGGAGAGCGTTGTTAAAACAGAGGCAAGCTGATAGAGGAAGACGATAGAAGCGGGTATTGTTCGGAGCGAGATGAAACGAGAGGACTCTTCTGGAGCGAGACAAGGTGTGGAGCGTAGCGCGCGCGAGACGAAGCGTGAACGGAAGGGGAAGAGAGACAGAAGCAGCGATAGACGGGGGATTGTCGGAAAAACGCGCCGATCAAACAGAGACGGGAGACGAGCGCGAAGAGAGTCGATGACGTGACTCGCGGATCGAACAAAGGAAGACAGTGTCTTTCCGGAAGATACAGCTTGCCGCTCACCGCGAAGATCCGGACGGCACACAAAGTGTAATAAAGTCGGCTGAGAGGTAAAGAGACGAGATGGCATACCTTCCGGGATCTAAAGAGAAAGTGACGACTCGTCCGCCAAACAGACTCTACATGTCACCAAGCTTCCGAACCGCGATGGAATATAGACCGTGCGCGAGAGCGATCGAAACGATGCGGAAGTTCAAATCGGTATTACTCCAAGAAGTTGCGCAGCGAAGTGAAAAAGACTGTGGCGCGACCACTGTAACGCTACCATAAGAGGAACGCGACCAGGTGGAAACTGAAAGGGTTGACGCGCTGTGACATGATCGCATACATCGTGTCAGGCGCCATCGAAAACTCCGGGGTGAAAATTCGGGGTGAAAAACGGAAAAATCTCCTGCATTATCGACGCAACCCTTGCGCGCGGTCAGATTCAGTGAAAAAATAAACACGTGCATCTCCTCGAGTTTTCTCAGAAAAAAAGGATGAGATTACGCTTTACATTTTTTATTAGACGACAACTGGCTTGTATCTGCGTATTTTCACTTCTTTTTTATAACTGAATGAAAGATAATAGAATTTTATATTTGCAGGATTTTTAATGTTTAATAAATGTCATAAAATGTTGTGGGTACACGTCAAACGTCAGAAAAGCCGTAAGATCGTACTTTAGAATTGATTGTATAAATGTATTTTTAGAAACAGGCCTGCCTCTAATAGAGCCAGTAGACAGAGGGTTAAGGGTGTAAAATATATATGGCCGTTTATCACGTGAAACCTTTTCGTTCTACATTAAAGAGAAGCGAGATAGTCTCAGTAGTACAGTCAATATCAAGGCCTCCGCTTTCCCTCGCGACCGCTTATACCGCACATCCCTTGAATACGCGCGTTCATAATCGGGTCTAAGTACCCTTAATGTTTAAACCCTAATCTATGTAGCTTAATATAACTCGAAGGTTTACACGAGGGGTCGTGCATGTCCGAGTCGGCGTGCGTATCGTCATCCTGCCATGGACGCGACGAGGTGAATCAGGGATAGGGAAGGGATCGAGCCGTTCTCGATCAAGAGAATCCGTGGAAAAGCGTCCGCGATGATGCATCGTTGGCCGAGGGTTGTATCACTTGGATCGACTTATAAAATATTCATGAGGAAAGTTTTATCGGTGGAATCGCGCAGGAGAGAAGCTGACTCGAGTATGAAAGTGTCGTTAGGGACGCTCACCTGCCCCTTTTTTCTCTTTGCAATTCGCTTCCTCCTTCTCTCGCCCGCTCTGGTGACATGTCAGCGTAAAATTTCTATGCGCGCCTGACTTCAACATCATCATATATATGTATCTAAATTTGTACTTATTGTTAGATTTCTCTCTCATATCTGGTTAGAATCAACTTTTTTTAACGACAATCTCGGAGGATCAATTATTCTCGTAAAATTTCTATACGCGTCTGACTTCAACATCATCATATATATTTAAAGGAGAATATTAAAAAAGTCGAAATTTTGGACTACCTGTATAAAACTACCTTTACCGTATAAAATCTTTATTTGGAACCCCCATAAACTGAAAATAACCTTTTTATTTCCCGGAAGTCAAAGGAACTTAGTTATATACATACATTTTAGAGAAAAAATCGAACGCGGGTCTCCCCCGGAACGTCGATGTCTCTAATTATGCAGTCGAAAAAGATTTTAGTGGCAATAATTGCCAGTGTTTTTGCAACATATTTGTTTTATTTTTGATGATACGTCAGTAGTTAAGAATTAATAATTAATTATTTTGCGATGTTTGCAAGTGTCACAATTATTATTTAGTATTTTTTTAATTTGATCTGTCATTTTCTGCTTTGTATATAAATTCTTTATCTATTGCCGTCTCTAATATCATTTAAAAATCAATAAAACGAAAAAATTAAATATCAAATATTAAGAAGCAGTCAAAAATATTAACATATTGAAGAAGCAGTCAAAAATATTAACATAAAAATAGAAAAAATATAAAACTAAATTAAAAGTAAAAAAATACAAAAAGTATAAAAAATTAATTAAAATAAATTAAAATAAATTAAAAATAAAAAAAATGGAGACAGTGATCACGTCCTCGCTCGTTGTTTCCGGGTCCAGCTGAGAGTGATCAGATTTGATTTTAGCCGCCTAAACTTACTAAAAACACCGACGTTTATTGCCATTAAAATCTTTTTGGACTGCATAATTAGAGACATCGACGTTCCGGGGGAGACTCGCGTTCGATTTTTTCTCTAAAATGTATGTATGTATAACTAAGTTCCTTTGACTTTCGGGAAATAAAAATGTTATTTTCAGTTTATGTGAGTTCCAAATAAAGATTTTATACGGTAAAGAAAGGTTTCGCAGGTAGCCCAAAATTTCGACTTTTTTAACATCCTCCTTTGACTTCCGGGAAATAAAAACGTTATTTTCAGTTTATGTGGGTTCCAAATAAAGATTTTATACGGTAAAGAAAGGTTCCGCAGGTAGCCCAAAATTTCGACTTTTTTAATCCTCCTTTGTACTTAGATTTCTCTCTCATGTCTGGCTAGAATCGGCTTTTTTTAACGACAATCTCGGAGGATCAATCATTCTCGAATTATGGAAGATTGAAACTAAAGGTTTCATTTGCAGATTATGTATGCGTGGCAGGTGATTGTAATAAATTAATTCAAATTCTACTCTGACAGAATATGTAATTATAATTACCCAGATATTTATTTTATAAATATTGCATGCAGAATTTCTTTATAAACTTATATGATGAAAGTAAAAATTCACACATTTAATATATAAAATAAAAAGATGTATACACACACACAGAATACCAAACAAGAAATACTTAACATTCGCAGGATTTTAATTCCTTCCACGACGTGTGCTTAATAATGAAGTGCGAAATGAGAGCGAAATTAAAATGGAATAAGGCAAACTGCATTTGTACATTCACTTGTAGGTTTATTTTCAAGTACAAGGTAAATAAAATGAATGATCTCTCCGCGCGTGGAACGCAACTCTCAAGAAGACAATATTATTGTTAGCGCCGAGCGACGGCGGAAGCAATTATCTCTCGGCACTCTCGCATTTTTCGCGAGTCGCAAGACTCCTGCCTACGCACCGTAAAAGAGTAAAAGAACACAAAATGCGAATTAATCTATTACATTTATTCGCCAGTCTGAGACATAATCCGCAAAGGAACCCTTAGTCTCAATTCTTGGTAATTCTAAAATATCATTCGCGTAAGATTCAGCATCGTTCTGTTGTGCAGTATGTGTCAGATCGCAGTGCGGCTGCGTTTTGCTGAAGTAGCGTTTAGACGAAGCTTCCGCAATGCGATGCAACCACTACTGCAGACCGCCTGCATATGTTAGCTATGTGAATGATCACCCGACATTATAGTGAGCTAAGAATTCTGCGCGTTACAAACAACGGCACTAATCCTAACGTGAAGGACACTTAACCGCGTCCGTATCTTCGCGCGAGCGATCCATCAAGCGCCACGGTAATTAACGAGCGACCGGTGAGCTTGTCTCCGATTCGTCGACGACTAACCTGCCGATCGATTAATCATACACCGTCCCAATTATACACCCCTGCGCCACGCGGGGTGTATTGTCTAGGGTGGATTCATTTTTCAGCGAGGCGTAGGACAGGAACCGGACCGAATTCATCGATCGCTCGTCGTCGAGCATCGCACTCCGCAATTAGGGACTACTCGCAAAGTACACAGAGGCGGCGGATGATGGGAGGGACGAAAGAGCACGGGAAGAGCTCGCAAATGCTTGGCTTTATGCGCACGTACAAACGTTCGATTCGCGCTGCTCCCTTTTTAGAACGTGAATCGAGACCGTGATGCGCTTCACCCAAGGGCTCTCGTGCTCTGATGTTGTGGGGAAGTATTATCTCATTTTAGGTATGTAAACGCAGCATTCAGCCGTACGACTGATGATCGACAGTAATCACGTAATTGTCGTCCATGAATTTCAAAGTTGTTCCATCATCTCTTGTTATTTTCACAACTTGTGATAACGCTAGCATACAAAAGCGAATTTATATCTTTCCAAGAATTGTTCTAGCCAGCAAAATACTCTCTTAATAGCGCCGATACAGCCTACATATAATGTAAAATATCAAAAAAATACTACGAGGGGCGCTCCGAAACTAATGCCTCCTAAAAAAAAATAGGAGGCATTACTTTCGGAGCGCCCCTCGTATAACTTGATATGACGCATATTTAACCCTTTAAGGCCCAGTGTACATAATTATGTACATTCACTTTGAGTTTTTCCCAAATGTTTTGTATTGATAAAGTAGTGTCTCTGTCGATATAATACTCTTGATCCGTTTTATATGGAGCTAGATTTTCTATCTCAATTCGTAAAACAGTGGTGTTCCCGCTAAACAAGCCACTATTGTGATCGTTGATCCTAAATTTTACTCAAACGGAATCGATGCCTGGGCCTTAAAGGGTTAACGCATTGACATAATTTAATTATATATTAATATATGAATTACACACATACACATATTTATTATACATTTATATATAAAGTATGATTAGATTTTTGAATATATAGATTTAGGCCTGGTGAATTAATTTTTATGTGTACGTTCCATAAAGCCGATATTGATGGTTCTTTGTGGAACAATTCGCGTTAATTACTCGCCACCTTTGGCGACTTCCGATTTATTCGTGAAATGGTGGAAATACGTCCTCCAGTCGTCGCATTGTTACGTTTCCCGTTGCCATCTACGCGTATTCAATGCGCTTCGTGGAGAAGCTTCTTTCCCGGAGGCTATCCATTACGGGGAGAGTTACAGGTAGTTAGAAGCAGTTCCCATTGTAACCGCCGCATCAATAATCCACGGCAAGGACTCGATCACCGAGAGACAACCACCTCTCAGCGTTCTAAGAATACCCCGCTACCCCTTTCTAAAGAGAAACCTGTGCTCTTGATTAAGGCCACCCCTTTCTGTTGTTTTTCTTCACCGCCATTGTAAACAGTACCTTAACAAACAGCCACATCTCGTGCATCCCAGAAATACCAAAGATATCGATGAGGCTGATCGGCGCGGTATTGGCCTTAAGGGTGATCGAGAGTAGCGGCAGCGCGAGGTATCCAAAAATAGGAGACGTGAAATATACGTCGCAGTTATATTGACTCAAACAATTTTGTTTAAAAAAAATATTATTCGCCTCGTGCTTTAAGGTGAAAGCTTTTTCTTCCACCTTTTTCTAAGAGCACTTGCTTTCCTTTTATCCATAAGAGCCATTATCTTTATATCCTTGTGCTCCGTATAAATTATGATGAGGCATGGAAATTCAACATTTATAGTTTTATCTTTAAGGTCCGAGAAAGCTTTATTTTAAGAAGCAGCAATTTTCTGAAGGTTGAGCGACTTTGCTCCGTCAGCGTAATCGTGTTCGACGCGACAGATATTCTTAGATCGCTAGTTAGCCTCGGCGATCGGCGATCATTTCGCGGCCTTTCTCGTATACTCGGAATCGTGCGATAAACGTGGAGGTGTGCCGAGGCGTTCGCGCACACAAATGGAAATCAACCTAGCATTACGTCTCGGCGCCGCCAATTCGTTTGATTCATCGAACATGGCACGATCAGCGCCGAGCGTGAGTAATCGGTGATAAAGGTGACGTGTACGAGCGAGTTAAGAAAAAGAAACTTACATGTCGTTTGTGCAAGTTCGTCGAGAGCGACGTCGTCGTCTAACGGTAAGAAACCACTTCAGCGAGTCCGCCAAGTACGACTTCTGCAAAACGCGTAAAAAGGACATTTTTCCCGTTTTACCTGTGCTTACCGTAGATTTCCTTTCCAATTCAACATTATAGACGAATAAATTTATTACATTGTCGGAATAAAGCAGTTTGATCTAGTTCAACGAATTTGTATCGACTCTTTTTTCAAATTTACTTCAAAATGTTTCAAAACTTACACAGGCACTTCTAAATTAAGCGACTCATGTTACATTTACATTTAATAGAAAACCGATACCTATGTTTTTGTACTTTTTCTCTCTCTCTCTCTCTCCTCCTCCCTCCCCCCTCTCTCTCTCTCGCACTTAAATTCAAAGATATTCTCCGAAGATTTGCGATCAATTCGCATCCATTAAAAAAGTTTCAACCATCGGAGAGTTCTGAGAGCGACGCGAAATAAATACCCGCGTATTTTTCTGTTTGCCCATCAATGATATCGTATACTTGTCGGAAAACGTGATCCGCCATTTTTCTACTGACATAAATAAAATCGTGTTATTAAAAAAGAAGAAAATGGTCTAGGGAAGAAAGTATTTAGGCTGCCGCATTGCTATATTAGAAAGAACAAAAGTCCGCGAGCAACGTTCGTAATTATTCATTGCTTCTTTGAGTTTCATCCGTCCCATATAATTCGACTTTTAGCATGCAATAATGTCACTCTTGTCTTTCTCTCATCTTATCTCTGCTCTATCCTTTTTTTACTTGCCGTATGCGTCGGGGCGATATTTGTTTTCTCCCGTTTCAGTTCTTCTCCATTTGCAGGCCGCTCCTCGTGAAACGAGTATTTATCTTGCATGCTCTAGCGATGGGTATAATACGCTCGCATACGAAATCGATATTTATGAATAAGGCATTCAACTCTCGCTCGGACGGTGATGAGAGACCAATATAGAAGTCCCCATGGACGCGGTGCTTGATAACGGCTCAAAGCTGCTATCTCGATGCTTTCCCTCTCGCCCGTTACACGAGAGGACGTTTGCGCACGTATCGATTAGTTAGCAAGTCAATTAAGTCGTCCGCGATGATTAGCTGCGTAACTTGATTCATTCCTATCGGGCACGGATTATTCATAGCAATAAAAAAATTTATATTGTTAAGGACACGCACACGGAAATGATCTAATTTCTCTCTTCTTTTAAATAGAGAAATATAATTAGTATTCGATAGCAGTTAATTTTTTTAGTTTTAAAAACTAAACTATTTTTACAGACATATCTTCAATTATAGAACTCAAAAATGTCACAGAGAAACACAAAAAAATTTGTATAAATGCTCCGAGAAATGATTCAAATTAAATTTAGAATTAAAAGATCTTATACTGGAAATTATTTTTGAAGCAAAGATTAACTTTTTTGTCGAATAAATAGTATCATAATTTTTAATATTACAATTTTCCTAACATTTTTCGTTTACATACCCTATATTGCAACTTTAGCTCTTTTTTTATCTATCAAAAAGTAGGATTTACCCGAATTTCGATATCTAATAATATCTTTCTTGAATTATACCCGATAAGCGATGTTTATGTTCTCTCGTTTTCCATTACACGAAATTCTCTTGGGATACATAGCGCTAGTCGATGCTACAAGCGAACCGAGCAGGTACTTTTCCATGAAAAACAAACTAGCAAAAATCCATACTCCGTTCTATCAGCCAAACGTAAACTCAATCATTCAAGATTATTTCTTCAAAAATCTTTTTTTCCTTTCGTAAATAATTATCGACCATTAGCTTTGTTTCCACTAACGAGAATTATCCAATACTTTCAATTACAAACAAAATATATTTCGAAAGAAAACAATTATTCTATTTTCCAACACACACACACACACACACACACACACACACACACAC
>NJRL01000924.1:58311-75472 GCA_003063815.1 Aphaenogaster rudis
GAAGGATATTCGATACGAGCAATAGTTCGTTGGTGGTAAAATTTTGTTGGTGGTAAAATACTTTTGACCGGTAGTGTAAGTTTGAAAATTTTAATTTCAACAGCAACTATTGGTTCTTCACCAACAATTCCGCGCATCACTCTAAATTGTCAAAGTTAATGGATGAGACGAAACGGATGAAACTGCATTAAATATATCTAGCTTTATTTGCGTTCGAATAAACATGGAAATAAATTTGATTACTGCTGAAATCAATAAGTAAGCTTAAGGCAAATATTTTTAAAGTATTTTTGATATTTAGTACAATATTTTTAAGAATATTCGCTTTCTTTAATGTTTTTTTTCCTATCCACAATTTGGCACATTTTATTTTTAGTAAAAAATATTGAGGAGAGGTAGTAAAGTCTAATTTCACGAATTTAGTGTTTAAAAGACATTATTCTTGCGTATGCTCTGCATCTTCATCAATTCGACAAACTGGAGCATGCAAATCAGAGAAAATGTGAAACGCTCGTGTTACTCGTATCTAAAAAATCTCATTAATATCGGGGCGCGTTGTGATGATATACGAATACTATCTGCGTAAATGTAATTTATGAATGATGATAGTGTAGAAGAGTAATAGTAACATTACATTATACCCAGCAATGTAACTTAAATAATTAATTACAGCAATGCGATTATTGCATTTGCAAGTTAATATTTATGTAACTTTGTACTTTTGAATATTTCTCTAAAGGGAATACAAAAAAAATAAAATTTAATAAAGATATAATAAAAATGAATAAAAAAAGAGGAGAGAAAAACAATAATTTACATTTATTATCTTCTTCACTGAACTTGCTGCATGTGTATATACATTCAGAAATCTATGTGGCTCGATTTCAAAACGGAAAATATTTTTCTCAGCATAAGACGAAATCTTGTCTGCTTCCGATAAGTTGCATGTTTTCGATGAACAGACGCTTCTTCTGAAGAGATGCAGAAAAACGCGAAACAAACCAACAGAAGAATAGTTTGTCGATTCATGTAACTTCTTCTATTGTAAACATTGCAAATTTAGTAAAAGATACACAATTCTCTTTATCAATGTAATAATATAAAGTACATTTTATATGCGACTGTTAAATGGCGTGCGAACACCTTAGCTGTTATTTCAAGTTAACTACAATTTAATTGATGATTTTTCCAATTTATTGTCTCATAAACGCGGGATGTATTTTATTCACATTGTCATTTTGTGGAAGATCGCATTATATACGTATTCGTCCTGCTAATACGCGCTTTCCCAGATTTAAAAAAGATTTCTAATATTAACTATACTTCACTATCTCCGTGTCTGAAAGAATCTGGAAAAAGTGAATGAGTAAGGAAACAGCGGTTTTTTGGTTTTTACATAATATATGTTAAATTTATACATTCAATTACAGTATTAATAAATGTATAAATAATAACTGCGCGAGAATTGTAAGACGATATTATAATCTTAGGCATATAGTAAAAAATGTTCTCTACATTTTATATTAGTTTCCGAGATACTTAATTTTTACTATTTACAATGCACCTAAATCAAGGACACTTGTTTTGGCATATAACCATGCGATTCTCACACCACCTCGTCACTTAATTACTTTCCGTAATGAAGGAAAACTTGATGAAATAAATCAATTACATACGAAGCGTGGTCGACGCATTCCGATGCAGTTGACCCGCAAAATTTTTAGAATCGAAGATTGGAAAATACGCACAAGACAGGTGTCCGAGTATATAGATATTCCGAACTTTCTACGTGTCACAAGAGGGCTTGCGAGAGTAGTAGTACATCTTATATCGATCCTTACGTCGAAAAATTGCAGCACTTGTTTAAGATTTAAGTTTTATATTATGTCAAACCAACTATATGCGATAACAGATTAATTCATGGAAACTGATATGTAAAAATTTTATTTTTCCCGCGATTCGTACCACTATTCTATTTAACGATTCTTACATAATAATAATTATTATTAATAATATTATTATAAATAGATGGTGTGCTTATTTCGAGTGTGCACTGTGCACGCGAATGGTATTTGAAAAAAGCACGTTTTCGTGGATACATTACGCGATATATTTCGTTATTAGAAAATATAAGGTACCATATCTCTCACTGGTTCGAAATAAGACAGAGCAGTATGCAAAGTCGGAATCTTAATAAATAATCTAAATCAGGAGGCACAAAATATTATGCGAGAGACGAAATCGAGAGGATACGTCTTCAATTTATCTCTTTCGCGAATAGGCACATGTACAAAGTACATTTCATCATACAATACAAGTTTCATTCGTACTCGTTATCATACTCAAGGCACTAATTATATTTATTATAAAATGACAAGACAGAATATAACCAGTATTATAAAACTGTATAAAGTTCTTATAAGCAGTAATCGAAATACTTTCTTCACTTTCTTCGCAGTGCGTATTTGCGATGGTTTTCTTTAATCAATCAATATATACATGCAATGGTTAAAAAAATATATCGATACCATATTGTCGGACTTCTCTCATGACTCACATGCGGTAATGCTTATAAAAAATTAAAAGTCACTCGTACAAGTTATAAAATATTAGAGCTTGTGTGATCCTCTCTCAGCATTTAATTACTTTAGAAGTGGCACCGGTATCATTCTGTAAAAACAGATAGGAGAACCATATTATATTGATTGAGTAGAGAAAAGACCGCGCGGAAGAAGTAATCATTCTGCGCTTATAAGATTTTCCGCCAAGTACATTCAATAATGAACTATATTCTGCAATTAAACTAAATATTTATTCTTTCTTTTACTTCGTATTAACGATTCAAAAATAAACTTTAGTTTGCCTGGCTTTGAATAACGGACTATCGAGAAAATGCTAATACGTAGAACCGGATATACAATCATAGCAAAACGAAACATTTAGGAATATTCGCGTTACAATACAATAGCGAATACGTATGGATGCATTCGTAAAACGATCTTACGCATATATGGCCTGTCTTCAATTTTACGAACAAAGTTACAATGGCAAGATGTTGCTGTATTAGGCAACGCGAGTTCTGCAACGTTAATAATTAACTATTAATGTTGCACGAAATCAAATTATAACAAAATAATATACATGTAATAGAAATGAATACTCATTTAGAGCGCTGTGAAAGCTTTAAGAATTATGATGATATACGTCTTCGATTAATATTTATCACGCATTGAATTTTAAAAAAGAGCTTATCAATCGTGATCATTTTCGCTATAATACATTTATTACATATCATAATTATCTTTCACATAGAATTTTATTCACATGCAATATGTTTCTTCAGTCGATTGCTTAATTATAGCTGAATTGATATTCAATGTTTTAGTCAATGTTTTAGAGCATATGCAATTAGAAAATTTTCACAAATTAAGCATTAAAATGAATAATTAATTAGTTCTATAAAGAAAGCAAGTTGTCGGTAGCCTGTTACTTTTATATGTATATTAATTACATAAAAGAGAATTTATGCAAATTTGTGATTAAACAAACGAATTCAAAAATTTTCATTTAAATGGTTATATAACAGAAGTAAATAATTATGAAATAGAGCACAGAGAACTCTAAGACAAAGATATAATTTACATATTATTTAAAGCATATTGATTATACGTAATGCACTATTATTTCCTTCATCATATATATATCTTATCAGTAATTAACTACACAAAAAAAAACAATATGTTTCTCGTTGTTCAAGTCCTTATTTTCAATAATATTTTTAACATTGGCAATTCCACATTTTTTCTTTGTACAGTCAATTATGCAGAATTATGAAAAAAGTACAGATACAAAATTGTATAAACATTTATGAAATAGTACAGATTTCATGAATCTGTTCTTCTGCAATTCCATATTGGCGTTACAAAATTGTGGGATTTTACATTTTTATTCTTTTGTGCGATTATCTTTAATAAATTTTGGACGTATAAAATATTAGTAAAATTGTATTATCTTTCCCCATTATAAACCCAATCAAAATCACAGGTCATTGAAATACAATATTATCTAAGCAAACCTATCAAATTTGTAACGGTTGGCAATATTTTTGTTATTAAATATATTGGTTATATTGGCACATAGCAGGTATGCATTTAATCATTAATATTTAATAATGCTTTCACATTTCCGAATTTGAATATTTTTCACACATACGCCAGACTTTGTTCTAAAACTTAATTCTGTTTGAAATATGATCAATATTTTTAAGTAATAAATATGATCAATCTTATTAAAAAAATCTACAGCACCAGTACTTCGTTGATAAACGATCAAAGTGAAATAAAGCCGCACATAAATTTTTTATAGCTCAAAGATCAGACCTCTTCTGTATGATTCCCGCTGAACAAATTCTAATAAATAGAAAAACAGAAATGAAAAAATAGTCAGTAAAATGTTGAAATTGCAGAAAATTTTGATGTCAAAAACATAGAAACTATTATTCTTATTAGTTACAGGATATGTTCATTTCATGCTGTGATTAAATGTTAGCATACTTGCTTAATCCATTCTTAAACAAACAAATGCTTTTTCTATTTTTGGCATTGAGATTGCGAATGCAATGGGATATATTAAGTAACGAAACATTAATGCTATTTTTTACGAATTATCGGTACATTTATTAAGAAAAGTTTTTGCACATGCCTGCAGTGTCTATTGGTATAAGTCTGGCTTTGTTTGTCGTTAAAATAATAATTAGAAAATCCGAAAAAATATCGCCGAATCAATGTAATTTGATGGCATATCTCCTAGAATAATTCAATTGACTCGACACGAAGAGCGAACTGTATTTATATAAAAAGATGATTCTTTATCATATCTTATCGGCGAGTAAGTGCGGAAGCTAAGAAGGCATATACAATAATTACAAGAGATAATACATAAAATAAATAAAAGATGTTAATAATAGTAATATAACAATAATAACTTGGCATTATTGGCACTAATAACAATAATATCATTTTTAATGATGTATCCGGGGATAAGGCGGTATACAGGAAATTGTACTGAACTCTATTATAAAAACAGTAATAATGAGAAATGAAGTAATAGTAATTATTTGAAACAGAACTGTGATGGATAAAAATGTTACAGCACGTCTTCGGACCTTCTCCATTAGATATAATTAATGTCTTAATCACTATAGACGGTATATATTAGTTTAACATACCACAGTGGTTTGTTAAAAATGCACGTCTCTTTGTTCAGAATACTAAACGACTGTAGCAAAAGGAAGTATGACTTCTTGCATACTAATTACAACCTTCGCAGTGAAGCCATACTGAGGGCCTTTCGAGTCGGTTGATCCGACATCGGTGCTACTAGAACATCCTCTCTATTTGGAGAACTTGAACCGCCATTATTATCCAGCTCCTGAAAAAATATAAATACGACTTAAGATTTAATATATTTTTATCCTCCAACCTCTTTCCTTCAAATATGAAACTGAAAAATGCAGCAACAAAAATCTCGATATAGATTTTATATATTTTGGAATATAAAATAAAAAAATATTTAGAATTTTACTAAAAAAAAAATTATTAATATACGTTAAATTACTAACTCATACATTATCACTTATCAGTAGATTAAAAAAAGTAATAATGTGATAATTTATTCAAACAGAATTATAAGGGATTAAGGAAGAAAGAGAAAATGGAACCTGTTATAAAACTGCAACAACTGCAGCAACTGCAAGTTATGAATTATACGTTTCTTAACTTTATTTTATATTATAATAAAATATATGAACATACATATCCTCTAATCTATAATAAATTTTATGAAAGGAATGAAAATATATCAAATTTTATGGAATTAAACAAGTGTTCATTGAATTCAATATAATATTAAATTTTTAATAATATTGTAATATATATAATTAATAATATATATACATAAAAATCTAGTAAACAAAAGTAACTTTTCATTAAGAGATAAATATAAATTCCAATATACTCATTTTATATAATGTACTTACATGAAATCCTTAATATAGTTCATCCATTGACTTTAAGTCAGCATGAAAGTTTATTATAATTATTAATATACTTTTTCCATGAAAATAATACAATAATAAAAATAAATAAATTGCACGAGTGTTGCAAGCAAAAGTAGCAGTGTAAAATAAAATAGAAATTCAGAACAATTTATAAATGAAAAATATATAAGATATTGCCCTAATAGAATAAAAAAGAGTCAATTATAATCAGCTAATATTTAGCTAAAGAGTTATCAATATATATCATTACAGAAATTATATTTCGCTATAAAAATATTGTACAAATAGTATAAAGATTTAAAATAACATAAATCATTATAATTGTTTAAAAGATATAAAAAATTAATCTGTCTTATATTCAAAAATAATATTTAAAAAGTTAATTTAATATAATAGAAGACAAATACAAAAAGATTACAAACATAAACTAATTTAGTTTCTTTCATAGTCCGTCCCATATGTAAGATGTATTAAAATAAGATTAGTAAAAAAAATAATAGCTTCCTGTCATATAGTGGAGGTAAAGTAAAAGAAGAAAAAGAAAAGCAAAAGGAGGAAAAGCACAAATAAAAGAAAAATTTATATGAAAAAGATTGTCAACTAACGCTGATATTGTTGCAACTACCTAGCCGCATCTGAGCTATTTGTTGGTTTGTCGAAGGAAGATTTTGTGCTCCAAATGGGGACATAATCGTAGACATCGCTCTATTTAGTTTGCTTGGCGTTTTATTGAAACTAAACGCTCGGCCGACTCTCGCTCTTGTACGAGATGCAAACCTGGAGAAAAATATGATTTGAAAATTTTCTAATATACTTACAGAGATCGTCTACAAATGCAACATTAAAACTTTCTTTCCTCCTTTTAAGTTAATATTGTAAGATCTTTTGCATATAACTTAAAATAACATTTCTTTAATTATACAGTAATAAAGTTTATTTTACTTGGAGGAAAAAAAGTTTGCGGACGAACAAAGAAACCTGCGTTATAAATCCATAAAGACAATGTCACATCAAGAAAAGCAGCTCAAAAGCAGACAGAACATCACCTGCTATGGTACAAAGAAAATATAAGATATACATGCAGAATTTTTCGAAATAAAATACATTTAATCACACACGCGGTAAATATAGACAGTGAAAATTGCACCATGGCTGTACATTAAGAGAATGATACTTACTAAAAAAGAGAAAAATATATGTGAATGTGTATTTTCTTGTATTTTCTTTATATATGTATATAATATAATAAATATATATATTTATGTAAAAGAATTCTTCCAAAAAAATTACGTCTATGTTATAAGTGAAAAATAAAATCAAGCAGCAAATATTGTTAATAAAAAATGTTTTGAACAAAATAAATAATCAAATTGTAAATTAAATTGTAATGCAAAATACTGTTTATCCATGCTAATTATGATAAATTAAAATCACAATGAGTTAAAAAAGTGTATATTGTATATATTCAAAACGTGGATAACATATAATACTTAATCCTCGTTTAAAGAAAAAAATATAATAAAAAGCTTTTAATAGATAAAGCTTATAATTATGTTACATTATGCTTGAACTGATCAGAACTGGCTGAGGAATTATTTCTGAATAAAATTATATTTATACATCACAGCATAAAATGGAATCTTAAAAGTAAAAGCAATAACAAATTTTCAGTAGCGTAATTACAAATTTTAAATCTTTTAATCAAAAGAATTAAAGAGGACGTTTATTCTATTCTATTTGCAAGAGTAAAAATGTTTAAAAATCTATACTTTAACTTTTTATCTAAACATTCATTTGATTAACAAAAAATTTCAATTTTAGTTCACATATAAACATTTTAATTCTTTTAATTATTTTTAAACTCGCTAATATAATGAGCTGTAAGTACTCATGCTTAATAATAATTATGCCACTGAGTAAGGGACTGAGAATAAAAAGCAAGTAAAAAAATATAATCAGCCTTGGTGCGAAAACTGACGGTAGTGGGACATGTAATGTGGTTTCACACATGCTATTGAGTAGGAAGACATACGGGTCCATATACTCCAGGTAAAAATTATGAAATAGGCTCCTGTAACCAAACGGGTTGCCCCATTATTTCTTTACATCATGCAATATAGTAGAATATGTACATTAATGTATAAATCTTTTGACTGTGCCTTGTAGAAATATCAATGTCATTTATAAATATTAGGTTGTTCGAATATAAACGACATAAATTCATAAATTTGCCGCACAACAAATAATCTATTCGCTTTATCTGAAGATAATGACAGATCAAAATTCTAATCATTTCTAACTGCAGTTAAGTACTAGTTACATATACTTAACATTTTTAGTTACTAATAACTAAATACTAATATTTTCAATATTTAATATTATACTATTACAAATAAATATACTAGTTACTAATAACTAAAAAATTCTCGACTCCCAAAACGATTCACATTTGCTTTAGTCGAAAACTTATATTAAGTAAACAACATCACATAGTGTTGCCAATTAATTTTACAGAAGATTGTGTAACAACCAACCATATTTGCCATTCAGATGTTTATTAAGAGTCTTAACAGTAATTAAAAAATTTATTTGCAATTGCACTGAGGTAAAAATAAATATAATAATCTATCATCACATTATCTTTCCATTCAAAATATTTCTTGAGCGAAAAATTTAAGATTTTCATTAACATCCAGACAACCTAGTATGTCTATAAATAATTAAAATCCTTTTTATCAGTATGTCACATCTAGTAATAGAATCATCTAACTACAAATAGTAGAAGAGAAGAAAGAAATCAGTCCTCACGCCTTTTATAATATTTAATAAAAATATATCCCATAAGAAAATTTCTATATATTTTGCTACTTATCTTAATATGTAAAAACACTCTAATTTACAATTACTTTAATTGTACATAAAATTAAAATAAATGACATATAAACTAGTAAAGAGCATAATTATAGTGTCAAAGCATAAATATACTCACTTAATTGTTTTCTTTAACGTTCCTGATGCCACATCGCTAGTACCAACTTCAAGTTGATGTGAATCATATCTAATGAGTAACGTATCCTGATAAACAAAAAATAGGATGAATTAATACTATATATTGTAGTACGATATTTAAACCAAACTGTTTGCAGTCTACCAAGACTACAAGTAGATACAAGCAGAAATTGCAGAAGATTGACATCAATTGTATTTGCATTCAGTTTGCTTATATTCTACTGGCAAAGCTAAGACATGACGCGATGGCATATTGATGACAAAAACCGAGCAGAATTTACCAAATAAAAAATGATAAACTTTGCTATATTTCTGCTAATATTCTATCAACAGCAATACATATGGCAAACTCTGCATCAAATTTATAGCCTTTCTGCCAACAAAATTTGCAATAAACACTTTACAAAATCTTTTTTTGACAGATTTGATTATTTGAGGACCTGCATATGAAGCAAATATCGTCGCAAATAATATATATAAAACTTACAGCATCAGCTACACGGACAGCAAGAGCCATCTGCCTGCATAAAGTTTGTAAATAATTCGTTTTGTTTACTTCTTCATCAGTAATTATAAACGAAAAGAATTTTTCCTTCAGTTCCTGAGTGCCTCGTACCACGAGTGCAAATACTTTGTGACATTCTAGAAAAAGCGCACAATTAATTAAATTTATTTTATAAAGAGTGCGTTATATCTGCATAACTTTACATATACATAACAATATTTGCATACCATCAGTTTCTCGTATATCCACGACTTTTCTTATAGTACTCAATGACAACATTTTGATATGTTTGTATGGCTTTCCTTGGCTTAGTTTAATTGATTGCAAGCCATTTATAGTATTAGGACTCTTTAACGAGTTAAAAGCTTTCGATCTTTTCTTGCATATTTCGAGAGTATCGGTAAATAGAAACAATACTAAATGGTCACCTCGTCCACTAAGACCTTCCGTAACTTCTATTACGTCACATTTACTGACGAAAGATCTATGCGAGGAAACTAAATGCGGTGGGCAATTATCAATCTCATTAAAGATATCGAACATTGCTAACTGGCGTTCCGTTTTCCTTTTGTCCTCATTTATGTACGTCATTACTTTTTTAATGCAGCTAATAGAAGCTTCCAGCGCACTATAGTCTGGATTACTTTTGTCCGTATGCTTAAGAATATCTAAAAACAAATAAAAACATTCTATTAATGTCCAAACATTTATATAAACCAAAGCACATTATTTGAAATTAATTAATCTTACCGCTTAGTAATAAACTAATACTGGGTAACCTTTGTATTGGCTTAATTAACAGCTCTTTTAAGCTTTGTCTACCGCATTCCGGTATTGTCTGGCAATTTTTTAAAAAAGCGTGAAATCGTGGTTTATTTTGATCACACTCTTCCAACATTTGTTTTGTATTTTCGAAAAAGTTGACATATGGAGGATACGCTTTAACTAAATCTGGTTCAAACTTTAGAAATATTTCGCCAATGCTGATATCCTCTGTCCAATGAGAAGCACTGCAATGCAGTGCCTCCAACAATTGTCTATGGACGTCATAGATAGGTGGGAAATTACCAAATATGATTTTCACTTCTGTACTATTTAGTAATTCTTTCCCACTTTTACCTATGAGATTTTCCAGTGGCAATTTAAATAACTGTAACCATAAAATGTATATAAATTGTTAAAAATTATTAAAAAATGTAAAACAATTTTTTAAATGATTTAATATGTAATAAATACTTACCGTCATAATTGTGTTAAGGATGCCTACATAATTGGCCTCAGTCTCTACTAATTCAAGAAATACTTTATGACGTTGCGACAAGTTTTCTTTAACTATCGGTAAATGTTCTGTATCAACAGCCTCTACCTCTGGAATATCTGATAATTAGCAATAAATAATTTTAATACAATCTTCCCTTTCATGTGATTCATCTTACAAGTTCAATGATTAGATAAAAGTATATACTGCGCTATTAAATTTTTGTAATAATCTAGCATTAAACTTTTTATATGAGCCATGCTAAAAGATATAAGCACGCTTTTTTTGTTAAGACAAAAAATAATGAATTTATATAATACAAAAATATGTCAGTATTCGTTATCGTATTCATTATATTTAATGAACCACTAAAGAAAAGGAAGACTATAACTTATTAATACGATGTCAAAATAGCAATATATTATTTTTGTTAACTTTATTGTAAATGTTAATTGACAACATGTTTAAATGTTATTGCGATGTATCATATTATTTTATATAAAATCAAATGCATATAAAATTATAAAAGTAACATTAAATACATACCGTCTAGCAGTTTATCCGGACTTGCTGTGCAGTCCAGAAAGCTTCCACTGACACTGGCTGGTGAATCCGCTCCATTTTGTAATAAATTAGATAATGGACCGCCTAACCAACAGGGATGCTTTGACAATGCCACATTCTGTGGTATGATCTGTTGACTGTCTCGTCTACTCGTCGCGGTAGGGGACAAAACTCTTTCTAGATACTGAACAACACACGATTCTAGATACCAAACAGTAATTAGAGTATTTAATAAATTTATTATTATTAACTCACATGTTCAAACAGATACTCTTTCTCATCAGCGGCTGCCTCATTCTGTACAGACGTCCAAAACCATCCAGTTTTAACTATAAAAGCAGAAACTGAATTTGGTAGTACCTTTACATTGGACTCGTCTACAACCTGTAATAAAAATCAACATTTTATTATACTTCGTTATAAATCATTCAGTCGGATCCATATATTATCTACCATTTTTTTTCTTATGTGAGTCTGTTATTATTTCATATTTATGCAATTTTGTGACTACGAGTAAAGTTTGAAATAAACTTCTAGAAGTGGTAAATAATTACTGACCATATTATAATTTTCATAATATCACAATAGACAATAAAATCACAGAACAATTATATAATTTGACACAACTTTATACAACATTTCTACATTACAATACATCAAATTTTCAAGAAACGATATCACATATTGTATATGTACCATACATTGATATTTTGTATAAACAAATATAAATTCTGGATAAATATACAGGACGTTCACATGAACAGAAAGAGCAAATTGTCTGTATCATTAAAATCAACGTTTAATCAATGTATTTTGTGTGTACGTGTGTGCGCGTACACGCGTGTGTGCATGTGCATGATTAAATATTTTTGCTCAAATTAGTGAATACCACATACCCTTTATTCCGCTTTTCTTTAATATTATATATAACACGCAAAATTATTTTATTTCATACAGAAAATTACTAAATTTCGTAATACTTTCTAAACAAACAAAAAAAAAGAAAGATAAGTACCACGGGTAATAATTTAGCCTTCTGTGTCTTCAAATCTGTGCACTCGGTTTTCATATCGTGTGGTGCAGATGGTACATTGTTACTTTTTCCATCAAATGTAGAAGTGTTTCGTAAGCTGTGTTTGGTATTTGAAATTTTTGTAGGCATTGGGAAAGACTTGGATAAAGATGTGTATTTCTTTTTGAAAAGGATTTTCTCGGGAGGATAATAGCACGAATTGATGGAAATATCTTGCTTATTGTCAGAAAACATTGGACAGAAAGAAAAGTGGCTGATTTTTGAGAAAATAGATGTGTGTGATTTAGATAAGTGCTTATTCTTTTCATCTAATGCATTATGTAAAAATGTATCGCTATAATGCTCTTCGCTACGCTTCAATATATTCGGATACGAACGCGTCTTCATAAATTTATACTTTTCAAGCGTCGTTATTTTATGAACAAATGTGCAGGAATTAGTTTTTCTCCATTTTATATATCGTTTAGGAATTATTTTAGCTTTTGACGTATTATTCTGTACGTAATAAATATTTTTACGATATTTTAAAGATAATGCATTATTACTTATTGGTGATATACAAGGATTATATTCGTTATTTTTTTCGTAAGATGGCGACAGCTTTAAATCATCTGGTTTATCCGGAAAGCTTGACGTAGTTTCGCATAGAGATATTTCGTTATCGAATAAAGAACTTTCAGAAATACGGAATTTAACGTTTTTGTTGCTCATCATTGTCGATGTTGTTGGAATCGAATATTTATTTGACATAAAAATCGCAGAAGATGAATTTGATGATCTGGTCATATCTACACCAGAATCACTTTGCTCTGTGAAAGAATGGAATAAGCTTCCAGATTTAATAATTGAATGTTGCAAATCGGGACAATTATCATTTATACTGATAGCAGAATCTCGACTGATATTAGAAACGAGATCGTTCCACTGATTATTATGCTCTATATCATGTGTACGTGAGACTAACGAATTGTTTTTTGATAAAGGATAGCTCGATATATTATTATAATCAGTTATTGTTGTATTGAATACCGCGTTTGAGTAAGGATTGTAAAGAGAAGAGGAAATTGGCTTAATGTTCATTAAGAAAAGTGGACTATTGGATGTATTTTTAAGATATAAGTCCACATTGTTGGCTCTCTTGTAGAAAAGGCCAGGTATATCTACCACCTAAAGCATGTATATCATTTATGTAATGTACAAGCGTCAATCTATGTGATGTAGTGTTATATAAGTATATTTATATGCAGAAAAGAATTTATACATAAATGTATATGCATTATATATAAATAATAAGAATTATACTTACGACATGAGTGCAACTCGGATCATCGATCTCAGTAGGTTCGCCACCCTGTTGCTCCAGAACCTCACACATATGTTTCTTCTCTTCTTCAGGAAAACCAGAGAAACATACTCTTGCCCCATAAAATGGCTTTAGCTTATAAGTTGCTATCTACAATTAGAATTAAATGTGTTTTTAAGAAAGAGGAAATCCTTATCATAATGTTACTATTAGAGCTGAGAACGAGAACGCTACGTCACTTGATTATCGCGCTCAGAGATAGCAATAGAGAGATAGAGAGTACAAAGATTCTGCACTACGATTGTTTATTCACATACATACACATGCATTTTTTCTATTTTCTTTATCTATTTACTATTATCTTTTATGACACTCAGAGAACAATTAAATGACGCGTCATGTTGGCGCGTTATAGGTTTGAATTAAAATTTATTAAAATATAATGTTAACTATAATAAAATAATTATAAATATTACAAATATAATTATTTTATTCAATGTGAAATTAATTTTTTATAGGATATCAGTCATATTTTGGAAGTATTTCCATATTATTTAGTAACACTTACTAATTCCTCCTTGTTCGCATACGTGGAGATATCGTCTTTGGCATTCCATAATGCTATCACCCATTCTATCGACATGATAGGCAATCCGAATGTGTCAGCGTATCTATACTTCTCTCCACTGCAATGATTTGCAATAAGATGCGTCACTTTAATACCCATCTCCTTTCGGATGCTACCTCCCATATTAAGAATCATGTTAGCTAACTTCCGCTGTTAAAAAATATATCATAAAAATATGAAACACATAAATCAATAACATCACAAAAAATTATAAATACACATAATGGACTGACCAGTTCATCCTCTCTAGCCCGAAAACCGCTAAATACCACTATTGTGCCTACCATAGCTTGTGTGTACATTGGTCTTTTGATACTAGGCAAAGATTCTTTCTTCTCTGCCAGTTGTAACAAAGCTGTAGGTCCCAGTACTCTAAAAAAAACATAAGTCGAACGAATAACCCCTGATACTTTTCTTTCTATGTATCAAAATTATAAATATTAATAAATATATATTTCAACTGTTTTATGTTATAAGAATATAATATGCTATTATGTACAAACCTATGAGCACTTTTGCACAAAGCATCATATTCGGATCCTTCAAATTGTTTGAGTATAAAATAAGTATTGTAGGTAGTGTCTTCAACATATTCTGTGCCGGTTTCAGACTTAAGTACAGGCACTTTGAATTGCTGAGCAGCAGCATTAAGCGCAGGATCATTGCAGGTTGCACCAACTAAGCATATCCTCTTCTTACGCGGTATTATTAAGGCTGTCAAACAAATAATTGCTTCGTTATCACAAACATTTTATCATTCATGCTGCTCATGATAATCATTTATGTTGACTAAATTGTCGTAGCGATATTAATTTTATGAAAAGAGAACTCTATATAATAGAGCAAAGATACTTTGAACATTTGATTTTATAGCTTGAATGCAATGTTTAAAAATATCGTCAAAAAAATATATTATTTCTTAATATTAATCAAGAAATGATATATTATTTTATTATTAATATTGTCTATCATGATAATATAGCAATTTAAAATCATAAATTTTGTATAACAAATTTATGATTGTGACTACAATTATTTTATATAAAAAATTTATGATGCAGTAATAATAATAATAATAAATAATAATAATAAATAATAAAAATAAATAATAATAAATAATAATTGCAAAACAATACAATTTACGTGAAAAAGGTAACTAAGAGCGATAATTAGTTGTTTTTCGGTGAATAGGAATTTCTCATTTATTTATGCGTGCACATACATTAAATATGCGCACGTGAACAAATAAGAAATTTTCATTCACCAATAAACCACCACAAATACCGCCACCAGCTAGCAGAAAGATTTGTTAGAAAACGCTATTTTTAGTCGTGTCAGCGTTCCTGTAAAATTCAAACATTGTTATACAAAGTACACAGGCTCTATCTCGTATCGTAGGCAACGGGAAGTCGCGTATACATGTATACATCTGTACGCACCATTCACGTGCTCGGCGTAAGATAATTAACTCGCGAAAAACACGAAGGACAGAGAGAGAGAGAGAGAGAGGAAGATAGGGAGCGAGAGAGGGAGAAACAGAACGAGGGAGGGAGATAACAGAAACGGCGACAGAAACGAACGATCGCGAAATTACAAGAAGCAGCGTTGTAATTTTCAAGGAGCCCGTAAGGACACTCGTCCACGCTGACAGGCCATTTATCTCCCATCGCAATTTTGGGGAATTCAAGGCCGAGGCTTGCGGACCGACTAACGGACGAGAGATACAAAAGACTTTCGTTCTTTCCTCCCTCCATTTCTTTTCTCTTTTCGAAACACGACATTCCGCTGGTCATTCCGTTTCGTTCGGAAAGTTCGGTCGTTGTGATGTTGATTGGCGTGACGAATCGAGAAAGTCGTAAACCTCCGCAAAGTTTGAAAGTGAGGAAGTTATGGATCGGTCCGTTGGACGAGCGTGTATGTATACATGCTTCCGCGAGCTTCGCGTTTTCGCATTATACACCGAGGCTTTCGGCCGGAGTTCGCGAAACCGTCGCTGACGCGGATTCGCGAGCGGTCGGTCGAATTCAGGAGAATTCAAAATCGCGCAGAAAGGGAGGGGGGGAGGTCGGCAGGACGATTTTGGCGGAGGCGGCGGCAGCGGCCTCGCGCGAGCGAGACGATCGCGCAACGACGTCACCGTCCCCTCCGTCCGCTTGACGGGATGCGCCGTGGTGATGATTTAACGTTGACAGATTCGCTCGCTTACTTTTAGTCGCCTCCGCACTATTTATATCGCCGATACTGCCGTGGACGCTACGCTCTTCCATCTTGGCCCGTACGTTACAACATCGGCCCGACTCTCGCCCCTTTGTACGCGCAATCTTGCCGAGCGTGTCCTCCCGTCTCCGACGTGCAACGACACTCGTCCGTCCCGTCGCCGATCATTTAAAAAGCCGTCGCGCAGGCGACAGCCGCGTGGTCCTCCGCAGCACCACCCCCGTGCACAACATGAACGTAACCGCACTCTGCTGACCACCTTAGGACCCGATTTGCCTCCCGGAAATTCGCACAAGCGCAACCAGCGGTGTCGACGGCGACCATCGACCAGCAACACCAGGCACGATTTGGCCTCGTCCTTCCCTCCGCGTATGCTCCGTGTGTTGTCCACCCCACCACCACCGGCCCGCTTTTCGTTGAGATCGCCGAAACTTGCGTTGTCTCTCTCGCGCGCGCTACTCCTTTCGCGCCTGCGCGCCATCTTCCGTTTCTAGTCTACCCTGCCCCCTCCCCCACACGACCTTTTCAGGTGTCTTCACGCTGCTAAAGGCCTCCGCACAGACTTTTGCATAACGCATAAGGCTGG
>NJRL01000925.1:10042-35401 GCA_003063815.1 Aphaenogaster rudis
GGATGAAGTAATATGGTTACATTTATCATAATCATACAGCCCCCTTGAAAACAATATTGACGTGTATCGGCATTTTTGACAAAAATCAATTAGTTACAGAATTAACAGGGTGGAAACTTTTCGTTGGCGGACCCTGTATATTATGTATATGTATTATGTATAGGTACATTCCAGTTGATGCTCGCAACGCTCGCGATTTGTCCTTATTTAATATTTGATAAACAACAAGGATGAAATGATTCCAAGACCGTTGTGAGTGCCAAGTGGAACGCAGCCTATGTGTATTATAAATATTTAGCATAAATATATATTGCATGTTGTGTATATGCATTTTATATAGATCAAGCATGATCGATGATGCAATATATATCTAAATATATATATATAATATACATAATGTATACATAATATACATGCCATAACTTTAAAAGTACAAAATACTTATTAACAGAGTTAGACAAATATTTTTGCAGTCCACAGCTGCAGAAAAACTCTCGCGATTTCCCTTGTCAATATATTCGTTCATCATGAGCCACTGTGATACTCCGACTACGCAACTCTCTACTCGACTAAACATGCGTGTACATGTTCAAAAGACTAGCATGATAGCACTAGTGCTGCTGACATCATGCCCGCGGCTACAGAAAAATTTTCGACAACGTCAAAAGCGTTTTATTGAAAAATCAAAATTAAAATGATATTGATGACCGGACACAATTCTTTAGACGGCTTGTCGCAATATTGAATACCACAATTCATTCTATTCAAACAACGCTGAAACTGGTTGCTAGAATATCAAAACTTTTTGCAGCATTATCATCTTATCTTGTTGAAGAGACTATTATTAAGCTAGCACACACAAAATTCTTTTGTGATCATTCAGTAAAAGTGTTCTTTCCATGTGATTCTTTATGAAAACTGATGGTAAAGATTTTTTTCTTTTTGCTAATTTAATTAATATCCAATGATGTGAATTAGGAATGTTTGAAAAAAATGTTTTACAGATGAATACCGCCTGTGTGACAGCGTCGCTATTAAATATCTGAAATGACTGAGGCCATTGTATGTACAACACGCTGTGTTTCCTCTTTATTTAATAATGCTCTAAATTATTAAAAAGAGGCATTAATTGCGCAAAGAGAATTTTCGCATTTTCGAATCATAATACATGAAATAATTCGAATATAATAATCATGTTATGCAAATAAAGATACGGTAGCACGGATGCAGTATTATATTCTCATTATATAGTATCCCATAATAATGTTATACAGTGTTTTAATAGCATATTTTAGACATTAAATAGAGTCGAAAATTCTAATACGAAAAGGTCACTCTCAAGTTATAAACGATCCAAATTGATTAATTAGTATCGCATAAAGTTTGCACGCTCAGGCCCGTGACCTCACGAGGATCGATCTGTTATTCATTTTCCCAACTCAAATATTAATTTTTATTACTCAGTTGATTTTATCTTTTAACTTCTTGCAGGTATTACGTATATTAGCGTCATGTTCGCCTTGTTTCAAATAATGCAAAGCCGAATTATCAATAAATGCATAAACTACAAAAGATTAATACGGCGCATCGTAATAATAAATACAATTAATAATTTGCTCGTTTTTTATTAAATAAATTGTTGAAATATGTTACATGACTGTGAAATATTTACTGTTATTTTTTCACTCATGCCGATGAAATATGAATATTGAAAAAAATCTCTAAATATATTGCTTTGTTGTGCCTATTTATATAACATTTAACTCTGGGGTCAACCTCTCAAATTTTATTAAAAACATATTTGAGAAGGAGGGGAGAAGGAAAATAAGTGTTATTGAATTAACAAAATTATTTTCAATTAGACTTAATATTGTCAATACAACATTTCGTTCCGATGCGTTGATAGAAAAGTGACACAAGTAAAAAATTTGCATTTTTGAGATAATGAAAGGAAAAAAAATCGATCCTAAAGACTAATATATTTTTATGAAAAAATAACACATTCGTAGCCCCAACCTACCGCTAGAGAGCAAACGTGTCAACTCTGACAAGGGATGAAATTTACATTAGACTAGAGTTGCAGTGGAGGGTTGAGTTTTGAAAACTCATGACATAGTTTTAAAGAATTCATTATAATTAAAAGTACAACATGGAAAGAAAGTGAAGTTATGCATATTCACTATCCTAATTAAAACGTTGTTCCAATTCAGAATGAAAAATACTCTACTGAAAAGTTGTTAATTTTGAGATGTGTCACTTTTCTATCAACGGAGCGATTTTTTCCGTGTACTTCCAACGAATACATCGTATAAGATACCTGTTTTAATTAAACAGCCGTTTCATGTATCTTCTCATCCATTGTCCGTTACGAGAGCTCATTATTCACGTTGTTCGGTAATTGCTAATTGTACATATAGGGGATGATCGCGTTTCCTAGCACTTGTCGCGACCATGCTTCGTATAACAATGCGATGCTACACGCTCGGCTCACGACGCTGCCGCCCGCCCACCCGATCTTGCCACGCAAATGACAACAAAGCAACCACGTTACACGGTTACTTTGTATATGTATACATAATAACGCGCCGTACGGAAAAACAAGCGCGGAGAACAGTGTGCACGGGCCGTTACTATGAAATATTTAATACGCGCTGTAAAATAAGAGTATGTCGAATATCCGTGTACCTTAAATCAATATTGATGAATGAGTTGATTATCGCACATTTCGCGCGCTTTGTTTCGCAGACTCGTTAGCGTCGCTTGAGATAACGATTAATTTTCGGTAACGATCGAAAATTTTCTTGGAAAAGAGGATTATATAATTTGCATGTAACGACAACGTAACGGTGTTTGTTATTCGACGTAATCGAATAGTCAATATCAGTCGATTATTATAATAGCAGCTATACTTGAGAAAAAAACAAATTCAACTGAAATATATCATTTGAACTATAAAACAATTATAAACGTCAAATCAGTAATGCATAAACGCGATTATAGGTTCAGTTTCGTTTCACCATTTTATTTTTGAACAGGGAAAAATTGATAAAATTTTAGAGAGAAGAACAAACGCAATGTTGAATGTATTACAAGCGCACATATTTTCCGCACCTATCAAATAATTTTTTTATTTACGATAAATATTTGTAAGAGAAACATTGTTTAACATATCGATTTATCGGTTATTATTGAGCGTTTTAGTAAAAATTTAATTTTTCGTTCGCGGATTAGCGCCTGACGTAACTGACCGTAGCGAATTTCTGCAAAAGATCCGATATGTTGGACGTGTGAATATCGCGCGCCGAGTTTTTCTCTATAGATAAAATTTTGCGTGGCTCAGCTAAAGACAGTACGGTGAAAAGAGATCGCGAGTGTTCAAAGCGCCGAGTTTCATCGGACGTCACGGGATTTCGCTGATAGAGCATGTGTCCATCCTCCGCCACATGTTTGCGAGAAAAACACGCCCGATTATTCGGATTCCTCTCTTGCGCATAGGCGCGTTTACAGCGAGAGAAAAGCGGCCACAGCGACCGTAAATCTGTAATTTTAGCACGAGGGACTGATGCGTAACGAATGTATATGTGAGATCGTAGCGGACTATATTAGTATAAAGCAGATAGTAAATCAACAGCAAACTCGTTTGTAGTTTGATCTAACGGATAATTTATCCAACTAAAGCCGCACGAATCTCGGCATTTTATTTCGACTTCTTTTTGTTAATTAATTTATTTGTGTTAATTTATTATCTTCATATTGATTTATTTAAATGACACGCTGCATTTTCCGTCCGAGCATGATTGAACAAAAGAATGAATAATTATAAATCTTTATCTTTAATTAATATTGGAAAATGAGTCCTATCAGCTGTGCGTGCTACAGAAAAGAATTACTAATATTTCTTTAACGATATGTGAAGAGTAAAAAATATGAAGAAGTTGGCTCGATATTGATGACACAAATAATCGCTAAATAGTCTGCAATTTTAATCAACTAATTGAAGCTTGTCGAACATGAGTGTATTATTTTTTTTATGATGCGAATAGCTATAAATAATTTAAAAGGATATAGAAGTATTTCGTTATTCTTATATGAAGATTGAATCATTCAATTGTGCGAAGTGACCCGATACCGATCGCGTTTCTACAGACAGCGATATCTTTTGATTTGCAGGTGACGAATTTCAGTATCCGACATCTGGCCACTCGTCCTGAGGGACACATAGATCAGAAGTAAGGATGGCCTTCCACTGGGATAAGCTCTCGCCAGCGGAATTTCAACAACTTCAGGACTTGGCAGCTTGTAAGTAACAAAAGAAGGAAACGGAAAAGGAAGTGCTGAAACGTGTAAAATAATGCGGATAAATCACAACGGAGAGCTCGGCGCTCTCTTTTTTTCTTTTAAATTTTTTTACAGCTCATAAATCCCAAAGTCCGCGTTGCTGATGAAGTTTTAACAAACTTTGACTTATCTAGCATCGGCAAAATTTAGCACGAACAACTTTATATATACCCGGCTTAATTTTCGCTTAATAGACGCTGTTATTAATTTGCGGACAGTTAACGAAAATTAGTCTTTTAACTAATTATCGATATGCAAGCTGATTCCAAATTTCTGAATGAGAGAGAGAGAGAGAGAGAGAGAGAGAAGAGAGAAAGATCGGTAAATTTCTATATTGACGTCATCACCTCCGATTTGCCTCAGCTTCCTTTTGGTCTACAATTAAGAGTTATGATATTTTAAAGCCGGACAAACAATATGTCGTCCTTCGGGAAAATCATCAAGCGGTATTTTATAATAAAAAACTGAAAATGGTTCTTTGTAAAAGAAATGTATTCCTTCAAGTAACTTTCCAACATTTTTACATTAAAAAAGAAAATTGTGTGTCTCTTTTGCAGTATTGCACCGACCACTAAGCATTATCTTTGCATTCTACGATATCAATAGGATCTTAAACACGTACTTTGTAAAGTGGATCTCGCTATGCGTGGAAAGTTGAAAACCCATGTGGAACCGTACAACGATAGACCTCATTTCGCACTGTAAGCAGGGGGTGGTGTGGGATGGACCTCACTTTGCGTGGAAAGTTAAAAACCCATGTGGAACCGTACAACGATAGACCTCGTTTCCACGCAAAGCGAGGTCCACCCCACACCATCCCCTGCTTACAGTGCGAAGCGAGGTCTATCGTTGTACGGTTCCATATGGGTTTTCAACTTTCCACTCAAAGCGAGGTCCACCCTCCCTGCTTACAAAGACGACATATTGTTTGTCCGGTTTTAAAATAACTCTTAATTGTAGACCGAAAGGAAGCTGCATGTAAATTTTGAGGCAAATCGGAGATGATGACGCTAATATAGAAATTGACCGAAAGATCTCTCTCATTTGATATAAAGAAATAATCAAAATGAGGTTCCAAAATTTGTTCAATAATATTATTCTATAATATTCGCAAATTCGTAGCTGCTGTTATGCGCCTCATTCTCAACGAAAATAGAATATTTTTACTGCAATTTTATTTTTATTTGTTTCAATGTCGATGCATTATTTTTTCGTTTTTCTCGGCATTTTCAATCCTGAGTCTATACTTAATTAAGCGACCATTCATACAGTGTCGCGTGAATCGAATTGCGTGGCGTAATTTTGTTTGTTCCGGATCGGATCGAATGCGCGATAATTTTATCGTGAATTTACTCACTGAATACAAATGAGCTTCTCATGATGCCTGTTGCGTTCTTTAAAAGTTTCGTTGCGACGGAAGAAAGTGAAGTTACGGCGCACTATCGGGTGACTATCGAATTGGATTATGGTCACGGGAAATTGAGTTATTTGAACAACGAAAGATAATATAACAATATCCGTTACCGTCAAAGTGTAAACCAACATAAGAAAATACATTGTAATAAAAAGCATTTTACCGAGATATCTTACAATTACCGATTTTATGATACCGATAGAATGAAACGGTACGTTTCTTTTTTTTAAGTGTATAAACATAATTCTATTCTTGATTGTCATAAATTACATAGAGCTCTCGTACGCCATGGTGAATATTCTCAAATTATATGTATGACTACCAAAGGCACTATCTTTAATTACAGATAGCACTTAACTCAATTAAATATAACTGAAATGAAGTGATAATTGGCTCTGCTCAATTACGCAGAATGAAAGTCAACAACTGGAAGTTTGTTGAATGAAAGCCATTAAAAATACATCAAGATGGATATAAAACGTAAATATTGTCGCGGAAAGGGAAATATCAAATAATCAATTTATGTGTTTTTGTATTCTCTTCTGTTATAAATCATAATGTATATTGAAATAAGTAGTGTATAAAATAATTTGCATTGACTTTAATTAGAATGTTATACATTAATTACAAACTTTTGCCTCATAGATATTTTTGCGGATATTGCTTTATGAAAACAATCGCGAGATTTCGAGAAATTCTCGATTGGAACGAAGAATTAAAACAAACACGTATATAAAGCCTTGTTATATAATCTCACTGATATAATAGATTCGAACGTTGAAATTCATATCCGCCGTATATTTCCGTGCGATTTACCGGCCGGCAGCAAAGGCGCCTCGAATTTTCCGCGCATAAACGCCTCGATTGCGGGCTTGACGACGTACAGGTGTTCCCGCCGTCTAGTATTTTACATCTGGCTGACAGAGAGATGCGAGAAGCTGTAGCAACGCCCAGCACATCTCTCGAGAAGAAGCAACATGCGCATCGTTCACGCAGGAAGGCACTAATTCATCGTACAAACGCTGCACTTTGTCGCGCGAGCGAAATAAATTGCCGCCGTTCGTCAACAAATTTACTGGCATTACCGTAATGCGGCTATCATCCCGGTAATCTTTTATTCGAAATAGAACAACGTCGCGGGAAAAGAACGCGATTGCGAGATGGACGAGATCACGGAAGTAATATTATTAGAATGATCTTAAAGAATAATCGAACGAGGAGAGAGAGTGTACGTCACATTTATCAACTTTAACTGCCATTGGTGAAACTTTTTTTTCACTTCTCTTTAAACAATAACGTAAATATATATAATTATATAAATAAAAAATATATAATTAAAATGAAGAACGGGCCAAATATTCGGTCATAATCTTAGTGATCAATAATATTTTATATGTGTGATTTTTCTAGTTCTTTATTAAAAAATATATAATTACGAAATTTACAAATCGAAGATTGTTTCACAGAAAATCAACATTAAATCTATTTTAAAATTATTGATCGAGCGTGCTAATGTCTGTTTTTTAAGAAGCTCTTGCAAATATGTGCCGAGTAAATTCATCGTAATGAATACATCCTTCGAGAGAAAAGATTTGTCAAAGTTGCCGTCTACGTGTTATCCATTTGTGCGCGGATATTTTACTGTTTTATAAAACAATCGTTCAATAATCCTCGGCAGTTATGCGAGGCGGGCCGACACCGAGGCGGAAACATGAATTTCAGCTGGGTGCGTTAATCATCTACCGGCTACCCGTCCGAATACGATCCATCGTGGCCGTCAATCGGCTCGAAAATAGTAGCCGCCCAAAAATATCCCGGTCCGTTAAGTGCATTATGACGTCGGTGCGGGTAGATTAGGCCAATGGCCTCCTATTATTAGTCAATTTATCGTCGTTGTTTCTTCTGTAAACAGTTGAATCCAAGATGGTTGATCAATCGCCCTCCCTCCGCCCTCTTCACTGTCTAATCTATCAGAGACAAACTTGTTCGTGCCACATTCGCTGACACGCCGAATCGCACGAGAAAAAAAGGATCTCTCACAGATTATTAATTCATTTATAACTGTAACGTTTATAACTGTAACTGTAACGTTTTTTATCCCTTTGTTAAAATGATCGATTCATAAATCTGGGTGAGAAGACAAAAGGCATTTTGAATATTTTTAAAATTTTTTAGTGTTGTGCGCCATATGGCACAAATTAAATCTTTTTGTTCAATAAAATTACATTTTTATTTTGCTGTTACGTTTTATATCGTTATTGAGTAACATTTTATTTTCGACCATTATAAAAGACGTACTATTATTCCTAAACAATATGTATATATTTAAAAGATGTCTTTAAGATGTCTTTTTGACGTCGTTTAGACATGCGTGTTGCCTGATCTTTGGTGTCTGACAGTTATCGCCTTCTTCCAATATCATAAAATAGAATTTAATTAAATGCAAAAAATTATCGAATTGTTAATCGTTTCTCAGATTCTTCGCGGAAGCTCCAGGATGTTCTGAATGAATTCTGTGGGAGCAACACGACGTCGAGCGGCATGCCGAAATATCATCCGGACGGAGTGAGTCATAAAGATTGGTCCATATTTTAGTGGTAGCCGATAGCATACGCATCTGAAATCTAAGAGGATATTTCCTCTCTGAAAAAAAAGACGTATCGTTTCAAAGATAAGGCGAAATTAGCCGGAAGATGTATTTCTAACGTGTATCATGTAGAATTGAAAATATTTTAAGCAATCGTAATTTTTTATCTGACGCTGTCGTGATACTCTATTAGATAAATATTATTTTTTGTGAAGTATACGTTTGATTCCGTAGAAGTTTCCGCAAATTTTCTGTGTAAATCGATAGATGTGGAGGATTCCGCCGAACGCGAGCACGATTTCGTTGCCGTCTCTCGTCTCAGGTGCACTCCAGCCTTTCTATAAAATGAAATTGAACGATCGGTGCGCACGAGAGTGCACTTGAGCGACAAATATCTACTTAATGTGTAGGCAAGCTGTTTAGACAAGTTTTCAGGAAACGTGATATTTTACGGAAAACCGCGACAGATACGTCCAAAGCAATTTACGTAAATAATTAATATTTTTAGCCATGTCAAGGATAAGTTTGGGATTTTGTGAAAAATCAATTGCTGCCTCGCTGCAGCTGTTCGTCGATGATAAATTTCTTATCGTCGTATTAAAGTAAGGGACTATCTTTCCGGAGAAAGCAGCTTCTTACCGTTTTGTCTGTTTTATATCGACTGAGGTACTGTCAGATTATATACAAGCGTACAGTTTATATTTTGAGTGAAAGGTATACAGAGGGACGACATAACGCGATGGTATAATACCGTCCGCAAAGACAGCGAGAAAGCATTTGTTCCATAAAATCGTAAACTATTCCCGCTATAATAACATTCAGAACACGTACGATGCTCACGGACAGGTGGAAGTTATTGCGTGCTTGCGTTATACAAGAAGGACAGACGTGTAAGAGAGTTCTGTTCGGCGACGCATTAATGATCGACTCGCATTCCTAATGGTAGTCACATACAAAGTTATTTCTTGTACAGAAAGAGATTTCTTGTTGCAAATAACACACGTATGCATTAGTGTAAGATATGCAGTCGAACCTCGCTAACTCGGACTTCGTTAATTCGAAAATCTTTATAATTCGAATTTTTTTCATTCCCTTGAAAAAACTTCTATAAATCGAAAAAAAGAAGAGATTAACTCGAATTTTTCCAGCGTATCAATTACCTTAGTTTACCTCTATAACTTGAATTATTTTGAGATATACAGGGTGAGTCATTTTAGTCTATGGACCCGAATATCTTCCAAATTACGGTATCTACAAAAAAATGGTTTAGATAAAAGTTGTACGGTTTCGAGGGGCACATAAGATAGTGTTATTAGTTTGACCTTGAATAGTTGCTTGAAGGTCACGTGAAGGTCACCTTCAATTTTTTAAATGGAACCGCCTACTTTTTATTGCATATTCTTGTAGCTTATCTCTAGGGCTTTCCAAAACACTATAATTAAATGTTTTTTCGTTAAGTATTTTTCGAGTTATGAGGCTTGAAAGTTACAGTATTTTGACATAAAATACAAAATATCTTGTAAAACATTAAGTTTTCAGTAATGTTACCTTAATACTTTTATGCACAGAATAATGAGACGAATCAATTGGTATGAAAAAAAGACATAGTTCCTTTAAGAAAAAATATGTAATTTCAACACGCATCTGCATATTTTTTCTTAAAAGCAACCATGTCTTTTTTTTATACCAATTGATTCGTCTCATTATTTTGTGCATAAAAGTATTAAGGTAACATTACTGAAAACTTAATGTTTTACAAGATATTTTGTATTTTATGTCAAAATACCTGTCTCTTATACACATCTAGATGTGTATAAGAGACAGTACAAGAAGGACAGACGTGTAAGAGAGTTCTGTTCGGCGACGCATTAATGATCGACTCGCATTCCTAATGGTAGTCACATACAAAGTTATTTCTTGCACAGAAAGAGATTTCTTGTTGCAAATAACACACGTATGCATTAGTGTAAGATATACAGTCGAACCTCGCTAACTCGAACCTCGTTAATTCGAAAATCTTTATAATTCGAATTTTTTTCATTCCCTTGAAAAAAAACTTCTATAAGTCGAAAAAAAGAAGAGATTAACTCGAATCTTTCCAGCGTATCAATTACCTTAGTTTACCTCTATAACTTGAAGTATTTTGAGATATATATAGACGTTAATATTATAAATTGACCTCCATATCTTGAAGTTTGATCAATAAAACCTCTACAACTCAAAATAAATAAATTTTTGCTTTGTTTGTTTTTTGTTTTAATTTATTTTCCTTTAGACTGGTTATTTGACATTGTTTATCTAATATGACTTCTCTAATGACTTTTCACTGTTGCTGACTTTAATTTATTCAACCGTTACTCGTCGAGATATTCAGACGTGCTTCTTAACACGTAAAAATATTTATGTATAATTTCAATGTACATTTTCATGTGCTAGTGTCAAAAATTAAATTCTGTCAAAACCTCTATAAGTCGAATTTTTTTTCACACCTCTGTAACTTGAAATCTTGACAACTCGAAATACTCGATAACTCGAATTATTTTCTGTTCCCTTGAGATTCGAGTTAGTGAGGTTCGACTGTATTTACAAGAGATTGGATGCATTCAGTACTACAACCGCTCAGTTGTGATTGGAGTATACTTTTAGATTTATGGTAAATATAGGAGAATGTTCCATAACGAAGTGCTCAGTGAGCACTTTGTTATGGAACATTCTCGTTGTAGTACTGAATACACCCATTACAAATATATTAAATATAAGTATAAAATAACCAAAAGCGATTGTTGAGCTTTTGTCTCTCTGGGTATATGTGTCGTAAATTTCTCCGTCATAAATGTGCTTTTTTTCAACAACGCGAAAAGTATGGCGCGACGACTCCTCGGGGTTCGCGATTTCGCGGATTTTTAAAGTTTTTCGGCTCTCATAATATGACCGCGCGCGAATTCGTCTCGCGGATTTCACGGCGGAACTAAAATCGTTCCTCCAACTTCGGCGCCCCGCGCCACATTTCCTGACAGTCGTTTTACTTTTGCGTCGGCGTGCGATGTATTGCCGGAACAATGTGCACATCGGCGCAACATACGTCTGTAAACGTAAACACGCGGCAGCACATTTAGCTCTCCCGAGGAATATTAACTCCGAAACTAAAACAGATTGCTGAAGTTGCGACGATGCTTTCTTTTTTTTCTTTTTTTTTTTTGGTACGAAGTATCCGCCGACACTGTGTTTACCGTTCGTTCACAGTTTGTCGGTGCACGCGTTGCATCGCGATGATGTATCGATCACGGCTCCTTTATGTATATCTCTCTTGTGACTAATGGAGCAACTTTTTGCAAAAATTTTGCACCAAGTCTCATGCGAAAGGTCACGCGTCTTGTCATAAATATTCAAATGGCCGCTAGTATGTTAACAAAATGCGCAAGCTTTTTGAGAGCCACGATAATTTTATTCAATAATTCCACTCGTATATTTTTACATAGCCATTGGAACAGGATCAGAGACGCGTCTCTTGTTAGTACTTCCCTTTGATAATAGGACAGTTATTACATTGCAACGAGCGACAAAATACATTCGCGTAAAAACGGTTGAGCGTTTATTTCCGTCTAAATTCCTAAACCCCTATAAAACTGTTCCGAATACAACAAGAAACCTAACTCACGATCCGACGGTAATTCCGTAGAGCGTTCCAAGTTGGGGTTCCTTTGAGGAGCGATCTAAATTACTTTCTTCTATGTCGCCGGCGTCTTTCCGCAAATTCCGACCGCGCGACACTTTCAGACAGGCGAGCAAATTTACTGCCCCGCCATCGACGGCGGCATAATCCACCGTTCTCGTGTGATATTCTCATATGAGCGACCAGCCGGAATTTCACGACGTATTAGTCTTCGAGTAATTATTTTAGAACGGCAATAAAGCTTGAATTTCTTCTAAGATAAAATATTAGCGACGTTAAAACACCTTAATTTTATGCTAGTCTGAAGTTTCGTTTCTCAAAACGAAGAAGACGACTTGTATAAGTCATACATATACACCGTAATAATGCCTCAAAAGCTTTCTGTCGTTCTGTAGCGCGGTACGTGTCGTAGAGATTCACAAGACACCAACGGAACTTGTTTGTTGGAGAGCACAGAAATTGCATTATTCTCACTAAGAGTGTCACAGCTTACTCATCTTATTGCATACATAGTACAACAGTTAAAATCCATTAACGTTGAGTTATTATCACGAGAAAGATTCGGTAAACTTTATTCAATCTGCGACGCTATTCGCTGGGGGTCGAACATAATTCGATTCATCGTAAATACATGTGGTGGTAGTTGGTAGGAAAATATTGTCGACTTCGGCGCCCGATTACGTAAGGCAATATTGGTGAATTTAATATGTAATACGAATAAAACTCTTGATTAACTTTCCGTAATAATTTGAATCTCACTTCGCGCACCTTTAGAATATATATTAATCTTTCTATAACTTGTGTATGTATATTTCATACTTTTAAATACGTCGTCATATAAAAGAGAGAAAAATGTGGTAAGATCCATAAAGATAATTAAGTTCAATTTTAAGTTTCATTTTATGTGCTTTTATGGATCGGGAAAGTATACACTATTTGAGGATCTGGTCGACTATTTTCATTGCCGTGATATCAACGTGAGATATTCCAATTCAATGGCAAAGCCACTGAAAGCGGACCGATATTGCGTCAACATTTACGATCGGAGATCCTTTGTGCAAGAGAACGCAAACTTGGTAACCCCCGTGGGATGCGACAATCGACATCGAATGCTAAGGGGCTAGTCGATTACGAGATCAAGAGGTCCGGAAATTCCCCCGCGGACGCGGTCTTTTGCCGTGAAGCGTAACCGGTGTCGAGAACTCATAATTGGAGATTCCACCGAGGGACAAGCGTGCGTCAATGGCCGGTAAAAGGTCACATTCAACCGCAAACCCGTCACACGAAACGCGTGCTGCAGCACTCGACTCCCTCGATTATAGTTAGCCGAATCTGCGATTTGCACGAACGAGATCCCTCGGTATAAATCAATTTAATTGTTTGAAAATCGCAAGTTTTGTTCTACGACTATGGTAATTGATCGTCACGTTACTAATGTATTTAATGGTATCGCGTTAGATATAATTTTTTCTTATTATATTTAGAGGAAATTTTTGTAGTTGTTTAGTTAGAATTCGTTTGAATTATTTATCTAAAAAAGCAGTATATTTTTTTAGGAAAGAGACACTCTACGTCAAATTCAAAAATTTAATGCTATAATCATTTTTATAAAATCTTACGTATATTTCACGTTTTATTGCATCTTTCACATTTTATTCGAAAGTTTTATTTATTAATTGTTCTGAAGCATCATTGCAAATGATACGAATAACGCGGTCACCAAACAATAATGTTGAGGTCCGATAATTGCGAGTTTAATTGAATAAATGCGTATGTATTAGCAACAGAAATATTCCTCCCCAATAGCGATAATAGTCAACAAAATGCCATATGTACAAAAGCGGAGACAAATAGCGCGGCATTAAATCAATAAAATTGCAATGGATGAGCGTTGCTTGCGTTCGCTCGTTAGGAACACTGCCGAGATCTCATAACTGAATAGCTAAGAGGGAGTTCAGGTTTTGCGGCAATGCTTTGAACGATTATATTTAAGCCCTAATTCCCTACGTTAACTATAGAGTTTCGGAAACACGCCAATTTATATCAATATTGCCAAACTTATTGGCTCTTGGAGATACGATTTAAATAATCGGCAAGAATTATTCATTGAAAGCAACTTAGTAAGTTTATTCAATTTTATAAGCAGCTTAGAGTTACCTTTTGCTATTTATATTCCACGTTTATATTCAAAAAATATGATAATATAATATACTTATATATAATATCTGTTCCAATTAATAATTTAATTGATTAAATGTGCTAATAACAATCCTAACAAATGGACATTTCAAAGAAACATTTCACAGGCTTGATAAAAATTTCGATAGATTCAAAGATCGAATCAAATCGGATGAGACCAAAGACTGTGACGTCAAAAAGAAAAGTACACTTACTGGTCTATTTGCTATCGACGAAAACGGAATTCTTGAAACGAGAGAAAGTAATCGAACAAGTTAGATCGCGATAAGAAACTAAAGAGAGAGGGAGGCGGCAGAGGGAAGAGAGAGGAAGAGTCTTACATCCTAAGACAAGAACCTTCGAAGAACATGTAACTGGATCTGTAAGCAGAGAATTATGCCGCTTGTACGTCGATCGCTTATTCCGTTTCATCATTCTTACATAGGTTTAAAGATTTAGACTTTTAGACCAGTACAGTCTAAAAAAGAGTAATATATCTTCCGGAACTTTTTTACGGAGCGATACGTATATATGTATATATATATATATATATATATATGAATTTATATTTAAATTAAAAAATATATTATTCCATAAATATAAAAAAATAAGACATAAAAAACGTTTCTTTGTATCGTAGAAAGCGTCGAACAATATCGGAGAAAACGAGTGAAATTTCACAGGTGTGAAATAAAATCGTTTCGATACCTATTATGCGTTATAGTATATACAGATTTATCACGGATTTGCTCGGACATATTCATACAAAAGCTTCAATTTTCCGAATTTCGGCATGCGTCATGTAATACTTTTTCTAAAATATTCTTCGTTCAAATTAATATTTTTAAGAACGAAAAAGATCGTTTTGTGTGTGTAGACTGGTCTATAATCCTTTAGTCATACACGTTTTTAATTATTTTTCCAGGAAACTTTTACATCTCAAACAACAATTAATATAAAGATATTTAAAATACGTAGCTGGGTGAAATAAAATAGCAGAATAATTTTTCGTAGGATTTCAAGCGAAATTAAAAATGCACTAAAAATTATATCTCGAAAACAACATATAGCTAAATATATTCGTGTGATACATGCGATGTATACAAGATTACGAAATAAAGTTATTCGTTATCGCGTCCAGGATTATTACAAATCGAGTATAAAAGCCCATTTATTGCGCTATCCGCAAACCAAATTAGAGAGATTTGTCTTCCTGTTGAATATTTCGACCACAGACGTATTATACGGGTTTCACTGCTTTTGCGGAAAAGACCGCGAATGAAAATAGTTCGGTCGGCGCGTATCAAAGCCTGACAGTTTAAATCGAGCGCATCGTCATGCGCTTGAACCGGCGAATTAACTAAATACATTCGGCAGGAGCATCCTCTTAATTGAAATCCGACGCGAAATAGACGGGACGGATCATTACGAGAAATCGTTATCCTAATACAGCTTTCCGTGCTCAGGTCGATTCTCTTACTCGCTATCTCGTTGCCCAGAGATAGTATCATTACGGAGCACGTAAAACACACCATTTCTATATACTTTCTTTTTCTTTCTAGCTATCTTTTTTCTCTTATATCTTCCTCAAATTTTTCCTCCGCACCATTTGCATTCTCTCTCTCTCTCTCTCCCTTCTTTTTACTAATTGGGATGTATTAACATGATATAGTCGAAAAGGATTTATTATCGGTACTTTAATAAATTCATTAATGTTCATATAATTCATAAAAAACATACTCATTTTATAACATGTATAATAAAAGAATAGAATTTAAAAAACGATAGACTTTATAAAAAATCACACGCGATTATGATGAAAGAATGTAAATAAGTTATTCATGATCTTGAGAGAGGAAACATTTCACTCGCAACTCTTTCCGCGCTTCATTTTCCATAACACTAATTAAGAGGCGTTGTAGCAGAGGAGTTTCATTCGACGATAACGATTAACTCATTGTTACTAATTGAATGAATGCAGCTTCGCGATTGTGGGTGTATTAATGTTCGGTAATGCGGGTAGCTCAGAGTTACGTAATGCTATCGCGTTCTCCTTATCTTCGCTTTGTATTCCGCGTAGTCACGCGAATAAGGGCCGTCTCCCCCTCCCCCTTTCCCTTGTAAACTTCTTCCTCGTATTTTGGATTGTTTCACGGAAAAGTAAGCACGCGAATTGCACGCCCCCCGTAGATGAATAAGGCGGCGAATATTCCGTGCGGAAACGTACAGAGAATATTAAATTTATCTTAATTTCATCGCCGTTATTATCGTACGTTCTCGCGAGGATCTCCGTAGCTTTAAGACGAGAAATCGCTATTTTTCTGCAATGTACTTTTCTGTGCCGTGCACAGTGCACACGCGCGAGTATTATAGAGACCACCACGTCGCCCGTGTAGTATTCATGCTTGACTATCTTCCTTATACGTATACCTTATCCATACACACGTATATAACCACACGAGGTGCAGACACGGATAAACAGCAACGAACAACAAGACGGAACGTGAGAGGGGAGTTTCTATATTAAGCTTTGTGAACGAGATATTCTCGGCGAAAAGTCCCTTACGAGGGTCGGCAACGAACAAGGACATATATCAATGCTGTGACACGTCGCCTAGGATCGCATTATCGATGTCACTTCCAGTAATGCACCTTGCTGCATCCCACGCCGTCGCGACAAATCGATTGTTATTTGACTTTCATGCGGGAATGATTAACGATTTTGGCCTCGCGACGCTTGGACGAGAGCTTGAATTCTTCGATTGGCAAAACTATAGGGATAGGAGTAATCGGTGCAAGTAACGTTTTACTCGCTGTCGTTTATCGTTCCTCGGTTCACGAAAGGAATGGATCTCTCGAAAGTTACAGTCTTCGGAAGCTTACGAGAAAAAAGTACCGATAACGTATCATGATAAAGGGTTTGACGGATTGAATTCGTTCTCCGAAGGATACGATATCGTGGATTTATACAGCGTAAAACCTACATCATTATCGTAACTCAATATTCAAACTTTCAAAATAAACTCTATATCGAACACAGAGACGCCGTAGTAATTATATTATCATGATGTGCTCCGACTGTGTGACATATTTCGAGCGATTATCTGGCAACCCGGACAACTACCCGCTTCTTCACTCGAGGGGATCCCAGGGACTACGTAACTTCTTATCGAGCCACCCGTCCCCCGTATATGTGCACACGTTCCCCGAGCTCGTCCTTCGGCCCGTAAGTACGAAGGACAATGAGAAACGGCTGCTGGGGACGTAAGGCATGGAAAAACGGGTCTTCGTGGGCCGCAAGGGTGCGGTTGCCTAGCTACGTGACGTCATCTCTGACGCACCGAAAGGGAAGCGTGCCGACACCGGGGGTGCGACAAAGAGCGGAAGACCACACATGCCGAGGTCACTGCGTCATCATCGCACGCACACACGAATCCGCGAAGAGGAGGGTTCCAGAAACGGATTAGACGACCACCCTAAGAACGATCGAAACAGAATCCGTCCTCGCACAGTGGATCGACCGGTGGCCCGAATGCAGCGGCGAATAGAAATCAGGGTAGATTGGTCCTCCACAAGAGTGTCCGGGCTGGTCTATAGATGCGCGGTGATCTAATAGATCCTGCCTGAGGAGAATCTCCAAATTCCACTCGTCGCCCTACTTGCACGGTGAAAAGATTATTGTGATGGCTACCTCACTCAATTAACTGCTGCTCATAAATTGCAGTTTGGACCAATTCTTGTCCTTCTGAGATTTAAAAGATTCCTGTCTAAAGAAGATGCACTTATTGGTTCGTTTAGAACGATGAAAGGAAGCTACTATTGCCTGAACAAAGAATCTACTTGTTATCTCTCTCGTCCTCTCAATAATAATATAAAAATAGAATAGTATTTCGATGGAGAGACTTGAGTTTAATGCTTTCTTAGACTTTCAATGGCACGATGCGGTTTGCATCAATTCAATCAACTTCTGTATGTACCTACATACATTAATTTAGAGCTAATTTATGAATGTTTACAGAAAATTTAATTCCTCTAAAAACCATTCACATAAAGTCCATATTTTATATATTGAACAATTTTTTTCCTAAATTAAATATTTATTTTAGATTTAAAAAATTATTAGACATGTAGAGTGTGTGTTGTGTTTGCTTTTTATAGAAAATTGACAAAACTATGAGTAAAAATATTGTAGAATATTTTTGCTCATAGTTTGGTCAATTTTCTATAATTGTTGACAAATTAACATCCGGTATTGTATTTAATTCAAATGTGGTGATATTACAACATCACCCAATGTGACGGTGAAACACGCTGTTCTATCTCTTTAAGAAAGCTATTTATCGTAAAACGAAATTTTTGCGCCATCAAGCTCACGCCATCGTTTTACGGTGCTCGTAGTCTCTGAAGTCCGGACTCGTAAAATATCGCTGTCCAGATTTTTCCTCGGCCATTCGATCAAATCTATTATCCGCGATAACTTTTTTAGATCACCGAACGCAGGTCCTGCCCGATCAAGGGAAGACATAAAAATTTTTTCTTGAAAAGTTTGGCTTACATATCTATGATTTATTTTCTTTTCTTTTTTTTTTTGAGAAAACTCATCTTCTCTCATTGATCGCCATCATTGTATCCAAGAAAATTACTTTAGTTTTTCGAGAAAGCATAAAATTCAGTATTAGCTGTCCCATATTAAAACAATCGTCGTTATTTTTCATCTGATTACTCGCTTGATGACAATCGCGAGCACGTATGCGATGCCCGGGGTGTTCTCCGTGAAAGTAATATATTTCGTAAGAGCGGCATTTATACCGTTTCAAATTCCCTCCTAACAAAACGAGAGAAACGTGGGAACGTATTGTTTAGTGATAACTGATACTAAAGTGTATCACGAAGCGACCGATGACGCCGCGATCGGCCGTGCTTTCCGCGCGAAGGCGATTAAAAATTCAAGCGTCATCGTTCAGAGGCCATCCGCGATTATCGATCCCCGCGGGGGACTGTAACATTTTAGAGGTGGAAAACGTGATAATGGACGGATATTACATTTTCTTCGGGTCGTCTCACGTTACCTTGCCGCGATTATAGGCGCCGATGCCAAGTTGTTCACGCTCGGCGGAGCGTGGCATGCTCCAGTAAAGGCACCTCAAAACGCAAAAGCTAACCCGCTTCGTCCGCCGCCTTCCACACTTGCAGCTTATGCAAGGTCTCGAATATAAAACGAGTATACGTCCCCCGTCTTCGCGTAAATGCGCCGCTAACATCTCCATATTGAATTATCGAAGTAAAGTCGCGAATGCAATAAGCAATTCCGTTTATACGTTGCTGGCGACAGAAAATTAGATTTCGTTTTTTCTACTTTCCAAACACAACAAGCACAGCCGAAGTTTCTTCCTACCTTTCTTTTTGCCACTAGCTGCGGATGACTCTAGAATGTATAAATAGATTTCCATTTTCTTCTATATCGTCCTTTTCTCACCACAGGTGGAATATCGTGTATGCTCTCATTGTTCCAGCGGATTATGAAAAGAAATATCGAACAAAGTAGTGAATAAAGTAGCCTTTTTAGAAACTAAATGAAAGAATGGAGATGTTATTAAAATATCTTTGCAAGTGTTGAACGCGTAATGCGTTGCTTTATTTCGTTTATTTGATTACCAGAAAATGAGTACGAGTTGCAAGATATCGTACATTATACCTATCTTCTCATCTTTCTTTGCGTTGATGCAGATATAAAAGAGGAGATAAAATATTAAAGCAATAAGAAACGACAATATCCATTTTAAATTGCGTTTTTTGTATACAATTAAACGGTTAAATTAGCTTACGTTAGACGCTATAGAGAGGGAATACAAACGGAGCATTGTTTTTTTCCATATGTTTTTTCATAAGTGCCTTGCACTTAGCAGTATACATTGTCTACTTTTTCGCATAGTATCCGCCTCGTGAGTGCTTTGCTGAAAGAGTGCACCGAGTGGTCACTCAAGCGGCGAAAATGACACTTTTTCTCACAGCTGGCCCGCAAACCATTTCATTAATTTGAAACAGGTGTTACCTAGTGCTTTGCGAAAGAAGAAAATTTTCCATTCGAGATAATATAAGAAAGGTTACGAAGGTTACTTATAAAGCATTATATCCGAGAAACTTCTTGTTTTAAGTATATCGTATACTTTTATATACACCATTACAAAATGATGTTAATAATATTAGTTAATGGATAAAGTTTCTTGTACGTGACCGTTAATTCGACCTTAAAAGCGAGATAATCCAGAAACACTGTAGATATTGCGCGATACTTTCGTGTACGACACTCGCCTGCCTCAGTCAGCCCGTAAGAACGCGAGCAAGAATAAGGCTAAAACTAGAAAGAATTCACGCGATTGAAATTCCATATGCGGTGAGTAAACCATGATGTTAAACCAAAGTTTATATTCCGATTTTTCCACTTGGCCTAGAAAACTGGCAACGCGAGGAAGATTTACAAACAGTTCTTCTCATACTTCGCTTAATATTGTTGGTCGCGATGCAATCATCCGTATAAATCTCGCCAAATCGCTCCTTATCTACATAACGTAGCAGTGCCTTAGTATTTCTAATACGATCGGCGAGAGAGAGAATATGCTAACTTGCGAATTTTGAATATCTTGGAACAAGATAGCAATCGATCGAGAGAAAAGATGTAGTTGAGCAAGAAGAAAACAATTCCAAAGCGCGTACTGCTTCAGCTCTTCGGCAATTAAGAGAATATTATTGTTAAACTTCTACTATTATTATCATACCGAAAGTTTATGTTCATCTCACATACATTTTTCTTAACCACTCAACCTGAATTTTTGAAATAAGTACGACAAATTTGTATCTAATTGAAAATAATAGACGTATTACTTAAATACAATTTCATACAGTTTGTTTTGGATTTGCTTTTTGTTGCTGATGAGAGCATTCACACATCGCAGTTGCTGCGAAAGTCGCATAATCCGAAAGCAGCGCAGAGCGTAACGAGCAGACAGCAAAGTGCTTCAATTTTCGAGGATAAAAACAAATATTGTTCTATTTTGCGTGAGCGATTAACTTCTCTTTGCGCTAAATTAGTTACGCTAAACCCCGGTTCCCAGTGATTTTGTTATAAACCCGCAGGATTACGTCACGTCGCCGAGCGAAAAGATCGATTGACAGCAGCACCGCTATTATTTGCTGGTGTACCGATACAGTGGCTATCAATTCGGCGACAATGTCGACGGTGCCGAAGGATATATTGTAGCGTCAAAGGGATAAACGGCGAACGATGAAAATGTCGAGAGGCAAAACGGTTACTCGTAAACATCGCGGCAATAAAGCACGCGGACGATAAAGAAAAACTTGTATCGCTGGGTGCTAGAATGAGGTTTCTCGCAACCGAGGGAGAAAGAAAGAAAGAGAGAGAGAGAGAGAGAGAGAGAGAGAGAGAGAGAGAGCGAGAAAGAGAGAGAGAGCTATATAATTCACAACTCTTTCTCGGTAAATGTATCTGCTACCCGAGAACACTCGGGAAAGGGCAATTGCTGAGCTTGTAGAGAAAACCTCGCCTCGCCCACGCTCTGTTATTCAACGATGGAGGTTAACATTTACCGAATATTATGCTCAGAGCGCAGTGATATTTGGAGGAGATTTGGACGTGTGTTTCCAATCAAGACAATCGTCAATAGCTTACTGCAGACAGTGAGAAACTTTTTCAACAACCTTTGATCTTCGTCTTTACCCTTCGGATTTTTTAGAGCCGAGACGTCATGTTACTAAAATGCGCCTATACGGATTTTTTATCATGTGTTCCTTAGTGGAATAGTGCGTGAAATAACTTGTCTACGAGATTTATTATCGTGCGAAATTTTCAAGAATTTTCGCGTTAAAAAAAAATACCATTTAAACTAAGCTTGAAAATTACGGTTTCAACACGCGAACTCGACTTTTAATTAAACAAACTTTCCTCCCGAAGCAAATCGCCAACGTGTAATCGTGTTGTAGTCATGTACGTGTTTGAGATCATAAATCATTCGGATGCGACCGTAATATTCCTGCGCGCTGCCGTAACGGTCGTTATCCCAACGCGCAGCTGAAAACACGTAAACACACGTAGCAACTTTATTGCGCTCACGATGGTGAACCCTTGAAATCTAGACGACTGGCAGTCAACACTGGCAGAAACGCGGAGCAGCTGGGAAGAGCTTGTATCGCCGTAATCAGGGGTGAAATTTCTCGCGTTCTCATCGGCAAGAAGAGCGGCATTTCTCGCTTGCCGAACGCGACGGGAACGTACCACCTTTTCAGAACCGATGAAAGGCAAAGGAAACCGAGCGCGAGAGGGTGATAAAGATAGACAAAGAAATAAAGAGAAAAATAGAGGATGATAGAGGGGGTGAGACATAGGACCGAAAGAAAGAGAGGGAACACGCAAAAGGCCGGAGGCTGCGTTTGCTGTTCGTCTTCCCGATAAAACTCCCCGCTGCCTTTCCAGCGACGTCGCGTCGCAAGGAAATATTTGCCGTCTGCTCGGCTATCCGTGCGCGCGCTTTTATCCAAGCAGAAGAAAGAAACGCGAAATTAAAGCGGCACTCGGGGGCTGATCCGCGCCAATCCAATCCCTTTTCTTCATTACATTCCGGGCGATCCATCGTTTGCTCTTATTGCCGGACGGACGAGGAGATTGTAAAGGACCGACACGATCGATTCGACTTGATCGGTATTAAACGAGGATCGAGGATGGAGCTGTCTCCTGTTTCTCATTCACTATCTCACGCCGCGTTTCGTACGTCACCCGGTTTCATTTGCACGCGAGTCGATGGGAAAGTTATTTGCTAGCTGAATAAATATCAATCCGAGGCATTAGATGGATTAACGAAACTCGGAAATATAAATCATACTTATTGAACCGAAATAAGATCTTCTGCACGTCGCGTGGCAGTTTTCTTGTAAAAAAAAAGTATCGTAGAAAATTTATAAAATGTGCATGATTTCTCTGGAGATGCTTTAAATCATACGTAAATTTTAAACGGCTTAAAAGCAACTTAATAAGCAAATAAACCTCGCAAATCTACAGATTGCGCAGCAGAGCGCGCGAAAGTATCGCTGTATAGTATTATTGCGTGTTACAATGTAAATTTAAATGGAACAAGCTTTTTGTCGGGATTGAATTTTCGCATAATGTAAAGTTTTCATTTACAAAGCGGATAAGCGACAGGGAATGAGGAGAGACGCTGGGAGGACGAAGAAAAAGGAAAGGCGAAGTTAAACTGGGCTCACTAGTAATCAGAGTTAATCTAATCCCTTCTCCACTATTACGATCTTTCTTTCTTTCTTGCACCCCAGAAGAAAGAGGCGAAGTTTGAGAAAATTTCTATTATCGATTTATTACATATTGTACATACAATCTTTAAGTTTTTGGGAACTAATGAGAATTATAAAACTTAAAAGCTCTTGTAATCCCGTCTTCAAGAAAATAGAAATCTGTGCTTGTCGGATATTTTTACTTTTATGGTGTATTTCGCGAGAAATACAATTTTCGAAAATCCGCCGCATATATCATACGGAAAGTATGACGTCATTGTATCCATGGAAACGGGAGGGGGAGACTTTGTCAATGACGTCACTACGTGCAGTTCAGTGCTTGCTCAGGGTAGCCGAGGTCGGTGCCCTCGAAATTGCATCTGGTGTGCATCTGTGATACGACGTCACTACCCCTTTAAACTTACAACATTTACATGACCGCATCGACAAACCTGTGCGTTTGTCCATGCAATTTTTTGGCTTTGTCTATCCTAAACTACCCCCTAACTTTGTTCGAAAGAGCTTTTTCCGACCGTAATTTTTTTCATCTCCACGCGAAACTGTTGTTCGTCAGAGAAAGAAATTTAATCGCGTATCTGAATCGTGAATTTCATTGCCAAAAAGTATGTCAAAACCTTTGCACTTTCCCTAAAGCTGTAAATATAAAAATTTGTTTTATTTTAGCGTATTTCTTATCAATCCGTTTTTTACGACTCACGTTTATGTATAACTCTTTCACGTAATATCGAGCGAAACGAAGTGCAATGTACACCGCGGGGCTATCAGAAAAAAAACTGAATGGCGCATGTATACACTATTTGATAACGAATCTGAAAACCGATCTCACAATTTCCAAGACTGACATGAGATAATTCGTAATAATAAAATAGACTTATTTTTTTGAAACATTTTATAATTCTATCAAATTTATTGTACGCGTGGTAAAAGGTTACGTATACGTAGGAAAATGTATGATTTATGATTAATCCCTTAGAAAAACATAAACATGGATATTGCAAAATAATATATAAAACTCCATGGAATATAATCCTCTATATGCATAGAAATAGAAATTCAGTAAGCTCTGGAGGAACGAATTTTATGAATTTATGAATAAATGTTTTAAAAAGACGAACACGAAGCTACAGAGAAAATTTTTAACGATTTTTATTACGCGCAACAGTTGTTTTTTAAAATTATAAAGATGACGTTATTTAAATTCTTTCTTTTGTAAATTTTACAAACACTCGTGAAAAAAGAACGAGAGAGAGAGAGAGAGAGACAGAGAGGGAGAGAGAGAGAGAGAACTAGAGAAAGGAAGTGTTATAGGTATTATCTTGAGAATTACGTTGATAAAAAAACGTCAAACGATCTGTGCCAGTGCCGCGATATCTCTCTTTCGTATTTTCGTAACTATTTCACTACCCTACCCCATGTGGAATGGCAAGGCTCATCCAATCCCGAGACAATCATGATACGCAGTTTATACCTTGATCTCTGGCGCGAATGAACGAGCTGAAATAAAGTGAGTGTATATACCGTTAAATAATGCCGCGTGCAAATTATCTCTAAATCGCTCTAAATTTTTTGCAAGGTGGATCCATCTCACCGCTCGACATTTCTGTATAATCTACCTTCACACATCCGCATCCAATTTAGATTCATCTAATATGCGGCGCGCAGTTCGCATGAGCAGGAATATTCACAAAAATAACACAGGCCGACAAATTTTGACTTTTTTTTAATCTTTAAATCTTAATAGTAGTTTCCGAAGGATTTTGGCGTGCTGAAGCCGAATCCGTTGCCCAAATGGCTCTATCACGTCAGATTTCGGAGATATCTGTACTTAAATGTGCCAAAAAGGCCATTTTT
>NJRL01000927.1:13393-23409 GCA_003063815.1 Aphaenogaster rudis
TAGAATATTCATAGAACAGGAGAATTGAATATTATGGAATATTATAAAATAGAAGAATAGAATATTATGGAATATTATAGAATATCATGCAATAGGGTATCATAGAATATTATACAATAGGAGATTTAAGTATTGAATATTATAGAATAATACAATATTATATTATAGAACATCATAGAATAGGAAAATAGAATATTATAAAATATTATTCAGTACAAGTACAAAATATTATAAAATATCATAGAAAAGGAAAATAGAATACTATATAGAATATGATAGAACAGGATATAATATTATGGAATATTATAGAATGGAAGAATAGAATATGGCATATTATTCAGTAGATGTACAGAATTATAGAATATTCATAGAACAGGAGAATTGAATATTATGGAATATTATAAAATAGAAGAATAGAATATTATGGAATATTATAGAATATCATGCAATAGGGTATCATAGAATATTATACAATAGGAGATTTAAGTATTGAATATTATAGAATAATACAATATTATATTATAGAACATCATAGAATAGGAAAATAGAATATTATAAAATATTATTCAGTACAAGTACAGAATGTTATAGGATAAAAAAAATGTCATAAAATAAAAAAATAGAAAATCATGGAATATCATAGAATAGGAGCATACCTATAATATTATGGAATATAATAGAATAGGATAGAATATTATGAAAAGGTCTAATTCAATTGTACAGTATTCAATAACATATATTTTAATAATAAAATACTGTATACGCGTTGCTATTTGTTCTGGTTTATAAATCAACATATTCATTTAAATACAAATGCTGAATGACGAATTTTGATAAATTATAATAGACTTTGGGCTTTAAAAAGTATTATTTAGTAGGATAACAAGTACATTTCTCTTTTTTATGATAGATCATGATAGATACTTATAAAATATTAATCTCAAAAAGATAAAAAAATATATTACATATCCTTTCATGATTTGATATTATAGGTGACTTATTTGAATTTCTATATATAATTCCAATAAAAAATGAAATTAACATAAAATATTATTGCATGTTATAGAAAGTCTATATGTTAAAATCTTTAACGAATAGACCTTATTAATTTACATTGATTTACATTAAAATTCAGGCTGAACCTAATGTAATCCTATTGTTTTCTATCCATCATTTTAAGCAGGGTTGTATTGACAGTTGCTTGATTAGGATATCTGTCATACCGACATATAGACACATATGACCATGCGCAGTGACATAAAAGTGTATGAAATTACAGTAATAGTGCAGTATTATGGCAACCTCTCCTAATAAAATATTACAGCATAATGTATTTATATACTATTATTTGACTTTGTATTTATACTTTGTATTTATAGACTTTTCAACATACCAATTATTCTCTCCCAGGGAGAAATGGCAATCTGATCGATGTCGGATCGACATCGATCAGACGTCGATAACGTCTAATCGATGTCGATCCGACATCGATCAGATTGCCATTTCTCCCTGGGCTGCTTTAAAAAAGTATAAACTATATTTTTATTATCTTTTTTAACCGTTTAACTCAATATATTATGGCATATTCAGTACTACAAAACTGCATATTTACTAAAGAAAATAATAAATTATGTTTTTTGTTAAAGCAGAGAATAGTTGGTATATTGAACAGTATATAAACAATTTTTATGTTTTTACAACTGTATGACAGATAACCACGCAACTGTCAACTTTAGTACTTAATAACTTTTTTCCTAATTGAGAGCGACAATTTTAACTTATAGATTCATGTTTTACGCACCAAAATACACAAAATTGTGAAGTTTCAGTCACATCGGTGAGGAGGCTCCTTCGGTATTACCCTTATCTGAAACAATACTGAATATATCTAATCCAAAAGGAAAAGAAAATTTAAAAAATCAGGAAAAGAAAAGTCTTCATCGAAATACAAGTAATACGAACACATACCACCATACTATTCATTTCTTGATACCATCACAAAATTTATTTATTATTTATTTATTATACAATCACTACAATTAACTATCAATATACACGAAATATCAAAACGCGCAATCTCCGCGATAACAGGTGCTCGCAAAGTAAGCGCAACGAGAGAACCAATCGGTGTCGCGGAAAAACGACATAATGAACTTCGATACATTCGAGTATCGATTTAACATGCCTTTTTTAGAAGTGCATTTTAATACAAATTCTAATACTGTATTATACAAGTATTGAATTATATTTCGATATAAATGTGTATAAATCTTATTTTCTTGTATTTTGATGATAAGATAAGATCAAAATAAAACGCACTGTACTTGACTCGATACTAAGTTGCTCACACGTAAACAGGGCCCTGTCGTTCGATCGCGGCATGCGCGCGCGTCTTGGCGTGACTCGCGCGGCTTTTACGGGAAAAATTGAACGCTCTTACAATTAGAGGCAGTAAAGCCCGGCTGACGTTTCACCAGGCAAAAAGCTTGGGACGCAACTATCACGCACGTCGGATTTTGCTGTGATTGCTTATCTTGAATTTTTTTCGATATTCAGTCGATTTTCTATTCGTCATTTGACATTTGGACAACGCTTGGCATTCGAAAGCATTTGTTCGATATTCGAATGAACGTACGCACGAGTATTGGATTGCCAGTCGCTCTCCCGCGAAGGAGGGACGCGGAGGTCGCATCCTCATGCTTCGCACACGCGAACGGCGGCGATGGCTATCAGTCGGCCGTGAGCCGTGAAGTGAGCGTGAGTTTGTGGCCGGCGTGGCTTTGCGCGAGAAGCGATCGATTCCACGGAGCTGCGCTCTCTCGCTCGTCGCTCTTCTCTGTTCGGTCAGAGTATTTCGTCTTGGAGCATGTTTCCGCATACGATGCAGACGGCGAGAGATGATCTCCCTCTCTCGTCATGTTGAGAGACATTAAGGTAATCTCGGAACGGGACAAGTTGACGATAGTTAAAGAAACGTAAGACGATTGGGAGATGAGGAGGACCCGACAGTGACTGTCGTGATACACCCACGTGACGAACGGAGATATCGCGCGAAGGTGTCGATTCGATATCAGGTTTAAGTGAGATTCTGCGTCAGTGACAGGAGCTCGCCGCACAGGAACGAGAGAGAGAGAGAGGGGGGAAGAGGGGAAGAGAGGAAGAAAAAGAGAGAGAACGCGCGGGAAAGAGAGAGAGAGAGAGAGAAAGGAACCGATCAATGTTCACGTGACAATCAACAACGTGAAGTGAAGTTGCCGCGAAAGGGTGCGCGAACAACGGCCATATTCAAGGCGAGCCCTGTCGTCACCCCGGGTAGACACGCAGGGTCGAAAAACAGTCTCGCGGCCATCCACCGGGACGGACGCGAAACGTAATAAAAGGGAACGAGGTACGAAAACGACGTAAACGAGGAAACGCACGCTCCGAGACGGTGATAGCGGCCCTACATCATCTTGTCGAGATGGAGTTCAAGTTCAACGTAAATAAACTCTTGCCCAGAAAGATCAACAAGGTCACGCACAACCTGATGCCGGAAGACTTCAAAGGCGATCGGCGTGAATTGAAGTAAGTATTTTCGGGCCCGAGATCCTAAAATAGCTTCCTCGAACCATTAATCGCACTACGCAGTATCCATTTATACATCGAAACTCGCGCCTGTTTTATGATTTCGTGAGTAACTTTATATCGGCGTTTTATTAAATTAGTACATTATTAAATTATTACATCATAAATATAGAGTAAAACATATATTAATATATAGGCATATAAGATTTATTTGTATGTAAATTTATGAATATGTACAAATGCATACGGATATAAAATATACATATAGGTATATATCGGTACATATGTATACACATATGCATACGTATGTACACAAAAATAAAATACGTGTATCACACGAATTCTTTTTTAGAAATAATTTTTCATGTATATTACGAAACAATTTATATTACAACTTTGCGCAACATTCGATAATTTATCAAATAATTCTGACATTTGAGATTGGACCGAGATTTAGCCGAGATTTTAATTTTTCTAGCGTTAATTTTGAAAGACAATTATTGAAGGCATGAATCTTAAACTCTACCGAAACGATGATTCGGTAGAGTTTAAGATTGATGCCTTCAATAATTATTAGCGCACACACTAACTTTTTTGTTTCATAAACCATTTGCCAAATTGGGTCATATTCCGTCGCTTCTTTACTGTCTGAGATTTAAGACCGCGTGGATCTTTTGTAAAAAAAATGAGAAAAAAGACAGTGAGAAATTAATGCATGAAAATATTGTGTAATATCGGGCAGTATCGTCAAGGTTACATCAGTGATCGTAATATACAGGGCGTCCCATGACTCGAGGTCCATACATTAAAGGCGTGTTATTGAAGTTATTTAGAGTTGAAATTGTTTAATAAACATATGTCCGTAAATGCTTCCTAACAGAACTACAACCATTGAAAGTTGATATGAATATTTGAAAAAGGAAAGAAAAAGGACATTTAATTTAACTTGTTTATTTACAAATGTATTGCAAATTCTGTTTAAAATTATCTCCTGCAGATTCAATACAAAGTCTTGCCCTGCGTAAAAGTGATCTAACAGTTCGCTCCACCATGCCAGGAGAATTTCTTATTAATTAATAAGACAATTATTAATAAACATATTAATAGGCAATAAGACAAGAATTAATAAAACAATACCAGACCTGTCTCTTATACACATCTAGATGTGTATAAGAGACAGGTCTTGCCCTGCGTAAAAGTGATCTAACAGTTCGCTCCACCATGCCAGGAGAATTTCTTATTAATTAATAAGACAATTATTAATAAACATATTAATAGGCAATAAGACAAGAATTAATAAAACAATACCAGACTGACAAAAAATATTTCAAATATTCACATCAACTTTCAATGGTTGTAGTTCTGTTAGGAAGCATTTACGGACATATGTTTATTAAACAATTTCAACTTTAAATGACTTCAATAACACGCCCTTAATGTATGGACCTCGAGTCATGAGACACCCTGTATAATGAATATATATAGCAAGTCTTTTGCTACGCATTAATGACATAGCAAATTGGCTACTCGGTGTGAATCTCGATATTCTATAAAGGACCCCGCACATTTTATATGGAAAATGGCTTTCAGTTAGATTTTGCTGAAATTAAAATATTTATTGCCCACACCTTCCTGATAAAAAGTGTCAATGGGCACAACCTTCTAAAAGCAATAGTTTAGGAGCTACAAAGGTTCAAAGTCTCAATATTAGGATTTGGAGGTGAAGCTAACATACTGCTTAGAAGTTTATTTTTGTTCAAGTAAATGCATATATGTAATGATTAGAGAATGTATAAGTATAATTCGGCGTCGGTGTATAGGGTGAGGAAAAAAGATTTGATTATATCGTCAAATAGAAAATAAGGGAGAATGTTGTTCATGCCACAATTCATGTCACAACATTCTCTCCACAATTCATGTCACAAATAATTTAGATTTTATTTAAATTTGACAATAAACATTTTAAAAACTTAGATTTTATTTCTAGAATTGAAAGTTAAGAGATTTTGTTGCGTTCAAAGGTATATAAATAAAATCTCATTCTTTAAATATAAATTTTATAAATTTAAATTTACGTGTGACTTTTGATATAATTACGTACTATAAAATCTTATTCTAATTTTTCATATGATTACTATTATAAAACCTTACTCTTTGTTTAATGTAACTTGTTTCCTTGTAACTTTCGATTAGCGTATTAGATATAAATTGTTTGCTAAGCGTACGAAAAATTAGAAATTTAATGTGTTCCCCCAAAGATTTCACACAATTCTCGCCAAATTATTAAGGATATTTTCGATACTAAGGACGTTCAAGATAATTATATGGCTGATTACAATATTGCTATGATTGCTATGATCATCTAATGAATTATCTCGATGGAAAATTGCAAAGCGACACATAAACGATCTGCCCAATATCGTCGCGCTTTAGAAAAATCTTTATAATATCTTTCATAATGCAAATCTTTACTCAGACAGCACACAACATCCGGTGGACGTCCAATATTGGTTTTTATTTAGTCCAAATATCCGTGGATCTAATATAAACATTTTTTAAGAATATCCATTGTTGGATGTATGAAGTATATTTACATTAGACATTTTTAAAACATCCATTTTACATATTTATACTCCCAAACAATTCTCATTGTAGTACAGTGAACTGTCTTTGGGAACATTTAGTAAAATTTTTTAAATCAGAATCTGTACTAACTAGATAAAAATAACAGAAAGAAAGAGATAATCATATATATATTATAATAAATAGACATAATAATTAGACATTTTCACTTGCATGCTTGTGTAAGAAAAAACAATTTTTTATGTCTCTCTTTTTTCTCTTTCTTTCTTTGCCAAGAATATTAAGTTTTCTGAAAATACCAAACGAATCATAAATAACGGACCAAACACGAGCTCATTTGGCAATAATTTCAGTAAAGTTATTTTTATTTCTTTTATTATTTACATTTTATTTTTTAACGGAAGTTTATCAAGATTTATTACTGAAAATAAAAATATTTAATTTAAAAAGTTAAAATAAGGAATTAAAAATAAAAAGATTTAACTAATAAAGAATATTATGTTATGTCATTTTACTAATTACGTTACTAATTATGTTATATTGTGTTAGGAATTTATTTTAATAATCGCAGCTACAATATATTGTAAAAAAATAATAAATAATAAATTAACTGATATACATGAAAAATATGCAACATGTATACCCATCTACTTAAAATTTAGGTAAATTGAAGCAGGCAAAGCAGCTAACTTGTTCGCCAAGCAATTGAATGTAATTAATTGAATTCAAAAGTGAAAACTAATTACGTTTAATTGTTTTGGCAAATAGAATAATTGCTTTGTTTGCTTGAAATCATCCAATGTTTTAAAGAAGGTGAGTTGATTCATTCCTTAAACTGAATATTTTTGAGATGTCCGGAAGAGTAAAGCCAGCGGCACACGGAGCGTTTTTTCCTGCTGGATTGCTTGCGATCTAGTAAATTACTATAATTGCACCACTCAGCACGCAGGATTTCTAGTAATTTACTAGATCGCAAAAAATCCAGCAGGAAAAAACGCTCCGTGTGCCGCTGGCTTAACACTGGATGTTTTCAAAATGTCTTAAAAATGTTTTAGGTTTTAATTTGGACATCTTAAATATGTATGAAATGTCCAGCCTGTACAATTTTAATACATTTTTAAAACGTTACTGTCTAGATATAACATCTTTCATAATGCAAAATTATATCAGCATTTTAAATTACCATAAAATATCAGGTATGATAATTACGAGAGCAAATTGACTGATTCCATGTATTTCAAATGTTTAAAAGCTACGTATCCTATAAATTCGCTTTTCTAATTGCTTTAATATTTTTTTTATTAATAAGACATCAACAAATATCGTTAACGAAATATAGACCGCTATTGCCATCACATATCTGATTGCTGAACGAATGTCGCTGACGTCTTCAAATCTGCTATTGTGGTTGATGATCGCGGAATGTTTGCCTAGCTGATTGAAAGTCAGAGTGCGGAATACTTAGAAGCCGCAGGGAGTACTATAATTTTATATCATCCCGTTAATTAAGATTTAGGTCGCGATATTATGCAAGCGATTTTCACGATAAAATCCAGATAAGACTTCACGCTAGACATTTGTTTAATATATTCGTTATAAAGTTACAATATTCGCACTACCGTGACTTTCACTCTTGTAATAAATTACTTCTTCGGAGCTGTATTTATTTGACATTTGGACAATATATTTACTAGAATCTACTGATACACATTTCGGGTCATTTACTATTATCAGTAAACGATAATTAATGCGATACTTTTCCGAATGAAGAGTGGATGGTGAGATATCTTCCGCTCTTCGAAATAACTTTTTATCATGAAAGAAACTTTGCGAATTGCGAAGTAAATGAGTATTTTCGAGCAATAAAGTCGAACAAACGGGCTTCTGTATATACCGTAGATTCTCGGTTCAAGGAACTCGGTTTACTTGCAACAACCTCCATCGAATTCTTGGGCAGTGACTCGCGACGCTCGCGGAAGTCTATGACGAAATGGCAGAGAAGTAGTTTCTCACCGCGAGAGGTTTGTCCCTTGTTACCCGGTTATACGGAAAACCCAGTTTTCGGCTGCTTGTCCTCCTTGATAGCAGTTGACGCAATGATTACATGCGCGTTTGAAATCAGTCGTTATTCCTATATTAGGCGCAGAGACTCATCCCTCCCCGATCTTCTTTTAATTTATACGTTTGTACCAGAAATAGTTGTCAACACCTTGAGGCTGCGCGATTTTATTAATTACATGTGTTGAGATGCAAACGTAAATACGTAGCGCACTTAAGAATATTCAGGTAACTTCTATATCAATTATTTTTATGTTAGACGGAGCACTAAAAACTTAATTCTAAAGTATTAACTGTAATTTTCAAACATCAATATTAATATTGTGTAATTGACGTATGTAATTATTTTAAATAGATAATAATATAGATTATTTAGTAAAAAAAACTTTTTTAATTATATGCGCGATAATATAAAAAAGATTTTATATATAATAATAATCAAATATTGTGAAATAATATGCAATTTGGTACTCGCTTCACATAACGGTATTATATGAAATTATTTGTTAGAAAGTTACACGAAATTGTGCAACAATTATTTATTTGAGATGTAGATACGATGTGCAAAGATGACACATAGGATCTCGATCAGCAAAAATGAGCTAGAAAATTTGTAATAAATTATAAGACGACACAACTGTGGCAGTAACTTATTCTATTTATTACTACTTCGACCATATGGATTGTGGTCCTTTTCGTAATCAATTTTAATAATAATGATGCTAACAAGCATCTATAAGATCCCCCCCACTCCTCACATCACGAAAACTGTAAAGAAGAGCTAGAAAATGTATTAAAATTTATTATATTAATTTACAAAATGAATTCACGAGTTAGAATCATATAATGATAAGTTTGTTCCAGCTAAAATTAGTTTTTATCACTATTACTAATATAATTATTAATCATTTTTGATCAGAAAAAATTCCGAAATTATAAAATTATTTCTCTCGCAGCATTTTATGTTATATAGCTACTTATACCAATCTATTATCTTATTATCGATTAGAAAGTACTATTATTTCTGCATGGATGATACATTATATCATTAGATGACGTAAATCGTAAGCTATATTGTTAGCTGCAATATATAATCTTGTTAAAATATAATTGATTATCCTCGAAACATCTTGCCGGCTCTACTAAATAACTCTCATATGCACACAAAATTACTCTTATTAAATGATTAATATAGTTTTTGCTTATAAAATTTAATACGAATTATTTCTCTATTTGGTCAATAATTTTAAACATAATCAGATAAAATTATTGGAGCAAGAAATGCGAGCAATCTCGGTGCATTCCTTTGAAGTGCGAGGATGATTTATATGTCATTTTCTTGATCACCTTGATCTTTCGTTTTCATGAAAGCAGCATATAATGTTTCCGGCGTCAATGACATTGCCAGATCAAGCGACGCGGTAGCGTCGCGACGCCAAGTACATAAAAATATACTAGCTTGTAACAGATTTGCCTATGTACAGGGGCTGCGACGCTACTAAGTAGCTTATCCGGAGTTTTCGCGTTTTCAAATTTCCAATTAAAATATCTCGGAAACAAAGGTCGTAGTAAAAAATTCAATGATTCTTTTATTATATAATGTCAATACGAAGTTTCAATTGCGACCAATACGAATAAGATTGGTGCAGTCACTCCTGAGATCTCGAGTCGAGTCTGTGAAAAATAACACTTTGACGATTCTAGTTATTCAGTTTTCAGACTCGAGTTGTCCGCCAAGGCGCATCCTCATGTATATTCAAAGCGAGTTTGTCCGCCAAGGCGCATTCTCAACTGAAGAATAGAATGGCTGT